>QRFJ01004825.1:0-91602 GCA_006176705.1 Cocos nucifera
AAAATCAGATCTGGATCTGATCTGGAGGATCTTCAAAACTCTTTTGAAGATCTGCAGTCATCCTTTTGCAGCAGCGCAGCCTTCTTGCTTTTGATCGCCTTTCCTTGATCTGAATCGCACCAACCAAAGTCCAAAACACCTTTTGGACGTGGAGAGCAAGGGGAGAAGAAGCTATGGCATGGAGGAGGAGGGGAGAGGCAGCCTTGGGGCGTGGGGTTTCTCAATTGAATTGCATTTGCATTAGGGTTGGGCGCAGGGTCTTATTTATAGACTAAGCGTGATCCAACTCCTCTTCCTCTCAACCAATCACAACCCTTTGTGAAATCAGATCTAAATCTGATTGGTTGGAATAGAGACCCCTGGATTCCTCCTTAGAGGGTGCCTAAGACCAGTCAAACTGGATTCTTAGTAGAACTCTGATTGGAATCCAAAAGGGAGGTGGAGTCCTTGTCCAACAAGGACTCCTAGGCGCCTCCTACTTGGGCTCACGCCACCCTTGGCGTGCGCCCTTCTCCTTGCCAGGTTCTGGCAGGGGGACAGGCCCCCACCAGCTCTCCAATAGGTGCATGACATGTGGTCAAAAGTCAAAGTGTCAATGGTCAACGTTTGACCAGTCAAAGGTAGACTTTTGACCAAAGTCAAAGAACAAGAAATGGCAGGTGACCAAAAATGGCAGGTAATGTCTTACAAAATAAGACAACCTTTTCTAACTTGGACAACCTCCAGTCAGACCATATGAAGGCCTCTGATTGAGCACAAACTCCTTTGGCTCAGACAGGACAACTTATTTATGATAGTAAAAGAAGAACGTTAGGTTCAATCGAGTGCTAGCACGATTTCCTTGAACCTAATTGAATCTCATTCAGATCAATTGAACTAGATCAGTTCAATTGATGATCACCAGATTCAAACCCTTGTTTGTGTGACCCAGTTAGGTTCAGTTCTGTATGGTAATGGGATATGTCATGATCTCTATCATCGACATCATCGAAACTCCTTTCGATGGATCAGAACTCTTCTGATTCGAACAGCTAGAATGATCGATCATCTAAATCATTCTAATTGCTCCCAAAATCCACCAGTGACACCTAGCAGTATATGGTGGCAACCCATCAGAGCTGAATGCGAACCTCTTGGTGCAGCTACCTGTGTGATTAAGTTCTTCTATCTTGAGCCCCGATCAGATTAGGGTTAAGGTAAAACTCGTCAAACCCTAGTCTCTGTCATATGATGTAATCATTCGATTCGAGTCCAATGTGAAAATCTAAATAGAAACTCTTTCTATTATTTCACTCTGCCATGGCCATGGGCTTCTGGACTTGATTCTCATGATTATCATAGGGCTGCTCCTCTACCACCGAGGTAGATAGATTCCATCTTGATGCAATCCAGTTCCTACAATGAACATGCTATAGCCAACATACACCTCAGGGTTCCATATGGCTAGGAGACCGAGTAATGGTGTAGTCAAACTATAACACCCTCAAGGTGAACTGCCGATGCATCTCAGGTCAAAGAACCAGACACACTACTGCAGCATCGAGTCAGTCATTGACGAGAAGGTAGACTCCCTAATGACTACTCGAGGTGGTCACGCTCAGTGCCCTCGTTCTCTAACGAGTACCTATACTCTCGCTCCGGTGTCTCCACACCGTAGACTCAAGACTCATCTACTAAAGAGAAGCGATTGTACACCAACCTTCCGGATCAATCACCATCCTCGTGATGATCCTATGGTCGGGAGCAATTTATGAGTTAATAATGATTATTCATGTCTTAAATTTTCAACTCTTGAAAATATGAATTATCATTACCATTAACTCAAAGGATGTATCACAGACACTAAATACACATATGTGATAGAAAATAACCCATTTTATTGATTATAGTCAAAATTATAATTTTGCCCCTAGAAGTGTATTACAAGTGTCAGCCAATTCTGGCTTCTAGGGCACATATATCTAACATATCCATCTGGTTTAGACTTCTGTTATTATGTGCCTGCAGCTAGTAGGAATTTGATTTCTATTTCATGCTTAGCACTAGAAGGCTATGTGATTACCTTCTTTAAGGACCATTGTAACATTCTTTATGAAAGAAATAAAATTGCAAATGGTTTTCTTATTAATGGTCTTTATCAGCTACATATTGATGTACCTATTCTAACTATCGAGCAAAACGTGAATACCAAACGACCTAGGGATAGTCCAAATGATAGATATCTATGGCACCTGAAGATTAGGTCATATAGCAGAAGATAGGATCAACAAATTAGAGAAAAATGGGCTATTGAGTCCGTTGACTTTTGAGTCATATCCAACTTGTGAATCTTGTCTTCAAGGCAAAATGACTAAACTCCCTTTTGTAGGACATGGGGAAAGGGCCACAGATCTCCTTGCCCTAGTACATACTGATGTGTGCGGCCCATTTGATGTGCCGGCTAGAGGCAATTTTGTCTACTTCATTACCTTTACCGATGATCTGTCTAGGTATGGGTATGTGTATCTTATGAGACACAAGTCTGAAGCTTTTGAAAAGTTCAAAGAATTCAGACATGAAGTAGAAAAACAAACTAAAAAATTCCATTAAGGTTCTTCGATCAGATCGAGGAGGTGAATACCTTAGCCGAGAATTTCTAGACTATCTCAAAGAAAATGGCATAGTCTCTCAATGGACTCCACCAGGAACACCTCAACTCAACGGAGTTTCAGAATGGAGAAATCGGACTCTATTGGATATGGTTCGATCCATGATGAGCTTCACAGACCTCCCTGATTTTCTTTGGGGACACTCATTGTTAACTTCAATTTATCTACTGAATAGGGTTCCCTCTAAAACTATTCCTACCACACCATATGAGATATGGTATGGTAAGAAACCAAGTTTGAGTCATCTTAGAACTTGGGGTTGTCTGGCTCATGTCAAAAGACAAGTGGACAAGTTAGAGTTTAGGTCCTTCAGAGCTCGATTCATAGGATATCCTAAAGAGTTATTAGGATACTATTTCTATATTCTAGAAGACCATAATGTGATTGTGAGTCAACATGCCATCTTTCTTAAAAAATAGTTTATTCAAGATAGCGGCATTGGAAAGCAGATTAAGCTTGATGAGAAAGTCTCACAAATACAATCAGAAATTGACTTGATGCACTCAAACCAAGTCTGGATCTTGGTAGATCCACCAGAAGGTATAGTACCTATTGGGTGTAAATGGATCTTCAAGAGAAAGATTGGTGCAGATGGGAATGTGGAGACATTCAAGGCTAGACTAGTGGCAAAAGGTTATAGTCAACGCGAAGGCATTGACTATCAGGATACCTTTTCCCTAATGGCTATGCTAAAATCCATCCGCACATTGCTTGCCGTTGCAGCCTATTTCGATTATGAAATATGGCAAATGGACGTGAAAATGGCATTCTTAAATGGATATCTTGAGGAAGATATCTATATGGAACAGCCGCTAGGTTTCACATCCAGTGATACTGATCACAAGGTTTGCAAGCTGCAAAGGTCCATATATGGACTTAAGCAAGCATCTCGGAGCTGGAACACTCATTTCAATGATGTGATCAAAAAGTTTGGTTTCATCAAAAATGAAGAGGAACCATGTGTTTTCAAAAAGGTCAGTGGGAGCGCTGTTGTCTTCCTCGTATTGTACGTGGATGACATCCTCCTTATTGGGAATGATATTCCCATGTTGACGACAGTCAAAATATGGTTGTCCAAGGAATTCTCCATGAAAGACCTAGGTGAAGCATCCTTTATTCTAGGAATTAAGGTCTATAGGGATAGACCGAATAGGATGCTAGGACTTTCACAGAAGATGTACATAGAGGAAAGTACTAAAGAGGTTTAGTATGGAAAACTCTAAGAGGGGATTAATACCCTTCAGACATGGTATTCATCTTTCCAAGAAGATGTGCCCTAGCACACCTGAGGAAATAGAATGCATGAGCAAGATCCCTTATGCTTCTGCAATAGGGAGCCTCATGTATGCCATGCTATGTACACGACCTGATATAGCCCATGCTGTGAGTGTCACAAGCAGATATCAGTCAAATCCAGGTGAAGAACACTGGACTTCTGTGAAATGTATCCTTAAGTACTTGAGAAGAACTAAGGATATGATGTTGGTCTTTGGTAACGGAGAACTCCAAGTCCAGGGATACACAGACTCGGATTTCATGTCCGATATAGATGATCGAAAGTCGACATCTGGGAGTCTGTTTGTGTGCAATGGTGGTGCTGTCAGCTGGAAGAGTTCCAAGCAAACGTGATAGCAGATTCCACCATGGAAGCAGAATATATCGCTGCATCAGAGGCTGCGAAGGAAGCATTCTGGTACAAGAAGTTTGCTGCAGAAATTGGAGTAATGCCATCAGATGCCATTCCTCTATACTGCGACAACAATGGCGCCATAGCCCTTGCTAAGGAGCCGAGGTCTCACCAGAAAATCCAAGCACATTGAGCGGCGATACCACCTCATCCGCGATTACCTCGAGAAGGGTTACGTCGAGGTCAAGAGAGTCAACTCCACAGATAATGTGGCAGACCCACTTACAAAGCCGTTGGGCCAGCAGAAGATCGAAGCCCACCTTGAGAAGATGGGACTTAGACTTGTAGCCAATTGGCTTTAGGACAAGTGGGAGATTGTTAGATATATGTGCCCTAGAAGCCAGAATTGGCTGACACTTGTAATACACTTCTAGGGGCAAAATTATAATTTTGACTAATAATCAATAAAATGGGTTATTTTCTATCACATATGTGTATTTAGTGTCTGTGATACATCCTTTGAGTTAATGGTAATGATAATTCATATTTTCAAGAGTTGAAAATTTAAGACATGAATAATCATTATTAACTCATAAAATGCTCCCGACCATAGGATCATCACGAGGATGGTGATTGATCCGAAAGGTTGGTGTACAATCGCTTCTCTTTAGTAGATGAGTCTTGAGTCTACGGTGTGGAGACACCGGAGCGAGAGTACAGGTACTCGTTAGAGAACGAGGGCACTGAGCGTGACCACCTCGAGTAGTCATTAGGGAGTCTACCTTCTCGTCAATGACTGACTCGATGCTGCAGTAGTGTGTCTGGTTCTTTGACCTGAGGTGCATCGGCAGTTCACCTTGAGGGTGTTATAGTTTGACTACACCATTACTCGGTCTCCTAGCCATATGGAACCCTGAGGTGTATGTTGGCTATAGCATGTTCATTGTAGGAACTGGATTGCATCAAGATGGAATCTATCTACCTCGGTGGTAGAGGAGCAGCCCTATGATGATCATGAGAATCAAGTCCAGAAGCCCATGGCCATGGCAGAGTGAAATAATAGAAAGAGTTTCTATTTAGATTTTCACATTGGACTCGAATCGAATGATTACATCATATGACAGAGACTAGGGTTTGACGAGTTTTACCTTAACCCTAATCTGATCGGGGCTCAAGATAGAAGAACTTAATCACACAGGTAGCTGCACCAAGAGGTTCGCATTCAGCTCTGATGGGTTGCCACCATATACTGCTAGGTGTCACTGGTGGATTTTGGGAGCAATTAGAATGATTTAGATGATCGATCATTCTAGCTGTTCGAATCAGAAGAGTTCTGATCCATCGAAAGGAGTTTCGATGATGTCGATGATAGAGATCATGACATATCCCATTACCATACAGAACTGAACCTAACTGGGTCACACAAACAAGGGTTTGAATCTGGTGATCATCAATTGAACTGATCTAGTTCAATTGATCTGAATGAGATTCAATTAGGTTCAAGAAAATCGTGCTAGCACTCGATTGAACCTAACGTTCTTCTTTTACTATCATAAATAAGTTGTCCTGACTGAGCCAAAGGAGTTTGTGCTCAATCAGAGGCCTTCATATGGTCTGACTGGAGGTTGTCCAAGTCAGAAAAGGTTGTCTTATTTTGTAAGACATTACCTGCCATTTTTGGTCACCTGCCATTTCTTGTTCTTTGACTTTGGTCAAAAGTCTACCTTTGACTGGTCAAATGTTGACCATTGACACTTTGACTTTTGACCACATGTCATGCACCTATTGGAGAGCTGGTGGGGGCCTGTCCCCCTGCCAGAACCTGGCAAGGAGGAGGGCGCACGCCACCCTAGGGTGGCGTGTGCCCAAGTTGGAGGCGCCTAGGAGTCCTTGTTGGACAAGGACTCCATCTCCTTTTTGGATTCCAATTAGAGTTCTCCTAAGAACCAACTTTGACTGGTCTTAGGCACCCTCTAAGGAGGAATCCAGGGGACTCTATTCCCACCAATCAGATTTAGATCTGATTTCACAAAGGGTTGTGATTGGTTGGGAAGAAGAGGAGTTGGATCACAGCTTAGTCTATAAATAAGACCCTGCGCCCAACTCAAAAATATATGAAAATTTCCCACACCCCAAGGCTGCCTCTCTCCTCCTCCTCCATGCCAAAGTCCATCTTCTCCCTCTCCTCTCCACGTCCAAAAGAGTTTTGGATCTTGGTTGGTGCGATCCAGATCAAGAGAAAGGCGATCAAAAGCTAAGAAGGCTGCGCTGCTGCAAAGGACGACTGCTGATCTTCAAAAGGAGTTTTGAAGATCCTCCAGATCAGATCCAGATCTAATTTTTGGAGATGTGATAGAGAAGAAGAGGATCTCTAGATCCAGCCTGAGTGGATACTGGTAGAGGCCAGGCACTTGCGTGGCTTGATCTAGAACCTTTCACTGCTTACAGGATCATTAATGGGTAATACAATTACCCTACATCAAGGTAAATTAAATTTGATTTAATTTATCTATATTTTATTTTTATTATTAGAATAATAAAGATTAGATCTGAAACATTCCAGATCTAATTTGGATCAAAGAGAAAAATTTTTGAAATATATCTCTTGATCCGATCAGATCTGAATGAATCTGGTTCAAAAAATTAGGATTTTCTTCAGTTTTATACATTGCTAATAAAAGCTTTAGATCTAATCCAAACTGGTTCATGTAATTGAAATAATTTCAACACTAATCAATCATAAATCAACTTAGATCAAATCCAACATATTTATGATGATTAAAATTAGATTAAAATACCTTTAATCAGATTATAAAATTTCTTAGATCTAATCTAAAATTTTATGATCAATATTTTAGATCAGCATGTACTAGGATAACTTTTTCACTATAAGGAATAAACCTTATAGCAGGATAACCTTATAGCAGTTTGTGTAATCTAAAAACTTTATTTTTAGATTTAAAACTATTTCAAATCTATTAAATTATAAATAAAATTATATTAAATCTAATAAATTTATAATTAGGAATAAATCTTCACGAACTAGGACAATCTTTTCACTGTAAGGGATAAATCTTACAGTAGGACAACCTTATGATAGTTCATAAGATCTAAATTTTTAATTTTAGATTTAATAATTAGATTATAAATTAGATCTAATCCAATAAATAATCTAAATAGGCTTAAGAAAATCATGTAATAAGAACCTGGCTCTGATACCAATTGAAGGAACCAGATCTAGGGTTTCACAGGTAGATCTTCAAACTTTTTCAAGATCAACCAGCAAAAGATCTAAATAAATTAAATATTTATTTAAATAAATATAAAAATATATTAGACCTAATATTTATTACATGATCAAGGTATGATATTAAATCAAAAATTAAAAATATAAAGAAATGATTAACATGTTGATCTCATCAACATGTTACAATACTACATCTAATGCTGCTATGAAACCAATAGATCAGATCTTTTAGCTGTGCAAGTTAGAAATTCTAACTTGCTGATCTAGGCTTGAGGATGAAGTTGTGAGCCACACATGCATCTGGCCGCTAGGAGTCATCCATATGAGCCCACGAGCACGATCAAAAATCCCGATGCAGGAAATCAGCACAGTATGCTAGTACTGTGCTAATCTTTCTTTGATGGTCGATCAGATGCCTCCTTTTTCTAGATTTAGATTCTTCCAAAGAGAAGAAGGTGGAGAAGTGGTTTCAGATCTGAGACTCTCTCAGAAAACCCAAGGAAGAAGGAAGGAAGATGATGAACATAGCAACCCTGGAAGAAGACCCTCTTCTTCTTCTTTTTGCTCTCACCTAGACATCTAGTTTGGTATCTATAGAACCCCAATGCCCAAAGATCTCCTCCCTCTAATTTTTTCACATATAAAATCTCTCTCAAAGGTCTATATTTCATGAAAATATCAGGCTAAAATTCATCCTAAATAAAATGATATGTAGAGTCCAAGTTTGATAAAAAAAACTCAGACAAGGAAAGGACATAATATGGCAAGCTGTCGGGGCACCCAACTCTTGGGCGCCCCCACCTTATTTCTTACCATGGACCAGCAATAGGGGCACACAAAAACTTCTTCTTTTACCATAGAATTCAGAGAAAATAAAGAAGGTGTGGGTGGCACAATTAGAAGGAGGTGTTTTAGTTTATAAAGATTCTATCTTATAGAATCCTAGAACAAAACTTACTTCTCCTTTTGACTTGGTCAACTACCAAATTAGCATATGAGAAAGTGAGGGAGAGAGTAGGTGAGTGTGAAGATTATGAGAAAGAGTATTTCCATGAAAAATTCTTAAAAAATAGGCATGGGGGGTGTGGAGGGCTAAGATGGCGCAAGGTGGAATCCTAGTCTCACTAGGATTCCATCTATGACTTGGTCAAACATGGTTTCTCAAACCAAATTAAATCAAAACCAAGTCAACTAAATAAAATAAGATTCTAAACTAATTAAAAACTTAATTAAATTATATTATATTAGATTTAATTTTAATTTAATTTTTTAATCAAATTAGAAAATTGGGTTGACCGAAGTCCTAGTTGAACTAGGACTAGTTCTTCCCTGCACTTAGCTTATCCAATAAGCCAATTGGGCTTGATCCAATCAAGCTCAAATTAAATTTAATTAAATAATATTTAATTAGACTTAATTTCAATCTTTTGGCTTAATCAAATTAATCTAATTAGCAATCAAATTACTAATCGATCCTCCTACAATGCTTGCACTAGATTAAACATCAATCGTATTGATTGTTTAACCCTAGAATGATTCTTGATTGTTGATCAACCATCCGATCGAATCATGAGCTCTAATATATGTGACCTCATAGATCCCAACCAAAATTGATAGCATAGAAGTATATTTCTATACTAATCAAAGTAACCATCTAGCAATGGTATCCGACGGTCGGATAGGTTGAATGTGTAGAACATCATCCTTAGAACCCATGCAGATATAGTTTTCATATAATTCATCTCCTTGACCAAAATGCTTATAGGATACCTCAGAGTTTAACTAGCAACTCTGATCAGGTTGTCCACATTATATTTTAAAATACCAAATCCATCTGATGGATTATCCTGGCCAAGATTTTGCTATATTGAAATACAGTGATACATTCTTCTCCAACTCTTTTAGTGGTCAATTCTATCTTGATCATACTCTGACTTTGTAAGTATTTGACCATGCTCAAAAGCCTTCCATTACTAAATTAAAAATTTAGTTAGTCCAGTACCAAATTTAGTTAGTCCAGTACCAAAGCACAGTGAGTTGTTTGTAAGTCACTGAGGTGATCTCAGGTCTAAGAGACACTTATACCTATATCCCATTAGAGACATTCTCGATAGTAGACTACTTTAGAGTTGATCACATTCAATGATGATGTACCCATACATCTTACTTGTATGCCATACTAGTATCTCCACACTTCTTGATTAAGAGAACAACTAACCTATATGGCATATAGTGACCTATGCTCGATAGATATTGTCGTCCTGATTAACAGTCTATCATTTGGTCGTGAAAAGATTTAGGAACTAATCGATAAATTCTCTCTTTATCGAAGCTAATAGTCCTAAGAACTTCATCACAATAATGAAGTTTGTTAAAAGATGAATACATTATGATGAAAAGTGCCAAAAATATATATTATTTATTAATGAATGAATTATAATTATAATAAGCTCAACCATCAATAGGCTGATGATTGACTTTGGAACATATTTTCCAACACTCGATAGGAGCTTCGAGCTGGCTCGAATAGCAGAACTCCCAAACAAGTCTTCTGCCACTCTAAGATAGTCGGCTCGGCTGAAAATTGGGTTAGCTTGATTAGTAGTTTTTCAAAATTGATCTTCTGCCTTTCTGAGATAGCCAGCTTGGATCCAAATCTAACTAGCTCGACTGCATGCCAAGCTAAAGAGATAAGTGCATGCCCTGCCAGAGCTGGCTCAAGTCAAGGATGGGTCAGCTCAGGCTTTGAGCGAGGATTCTTCTTACTCCAAAACCATTTAAAAAATAGTTCAAAATAACTCAAAGGATCTTCATTTGATTATGGATTCATTTAACGATATTTTTTTCTACAAAAAATAGACTTTGGCATTCTTGAAATGTATTAGTATTAAGGTTATGCTCTAATATTTTTTAATCATCAAAATTATTCTTGGGAGTAACATAATTATATAAAATAGCACAGTCATCAACAGGCTGATGATTATCTTTGGAACACTATTCTCAACAATCTTTCACTTGACCTAAAGCCAATCAGTGTAGTATCATATACCAACTTTGACTTGAAGTCATCAAACTCCTTCACTGTAATGGCTTTAGTGAATCGATCAGTCAGGTTCTCCTTCTCATTGATCTTCTAAAGATCGACATCACCTCGTTCCATGATCTTTCAGACAAGATGGAAGTGGCACAGAATATGCTTCGTCTATTGATGTGCCTTAGATTCTTTTGCTTGAGCTATTGCTCTAGAGCTATCATAGAAGAGCAGAACTGGGCCATCTAGGAAGGGTATTACTTCGAGCTCGGTGATGAACTTCTTCAACCATACTGCTTCTTTAGCAGCATCTAATGCAGCAACATACTCCACCTCGCACACTAAATCGGCCATGGTGTGCTGCTTGAAATTTATCTAGTAGACCGCTCCACCATTAAGGATAAACATATACCTCGACACACTCTTGCTGTCATCATGATCAAACTGAAAATTAAAGTCTGTAAATCCCATAAGTTTCAAGTCTGATTCATCATAAATAAGCTACTGATCCTTAGTATTTCTCAAATACTTCAGGATGGTTTTAACAACCTTCTAGTAGTTCTTTCCTAAATTAGATTGGTATCTACATACTATCCCTAGTGAGTATGCCACATCTGATCACATACATGTCATCTCATACATAATAGAACCCACTGCCAAGGCATATAAAATTCTACTCATACGCTCTCTATCTTGAGGTGTTAGATAATCCCTCTTCAAGAGAGAAATTCCATGGACTATCAATAGATAGCCCTTCTTGAAATTCTCCATGCTGAATTTCTTCAGCACAGTGTCAATGTACGTGAACTGGAACAACCCAAATAATCTTTTAGATCTTCATCCCTAGGATGTAGGAAGCTTCTCCTAGATCCTTCATGGAGAATTATGATGATACCCAAATCTTTATTCCTTGTAATGTAGGGACATCATTTTCAATTAAGAGAACATCATCTATATACAAAATGAGGAATACAATTGCTGGACCATTAGTCTACTTATATATGTAGGGCTCTTCTTCGTTCTTAATGAAGTCATACGTCTTGATCATTCTATCAAAATATATATTCCAACTTCGAGATGCCCGCTTCAGTCAATAAATGGACCTTTGAAGCTTCCACATCTTAGACTTATTTGTGGATGTAAAATCTTCAAGTTGTATCATATACACCTCTTCAGCTAGCTCTCCATTTAGGAAAGCTATTTTTACATCCATTTGCCAGATTTCATAGTCCAGATGTACAGCTATTGTAAGAATGATCTAAATGGACTTGAGCATTACCATAAGAAAAAATGTCTCGTCATAGTCAATATCATAATATTGACAATATTTCTTGGCAACCAAATGGGTTTTATAGGTCTCCACCTTTCTGTCTGCACCTCTTTTCCTTATGAAGATATACTTATATCCTATGGATTTTACCCTTTTGGTTGGGTCAACTAATGTCCATACATCATTGACCTTCATGGACTCTATTTCAAATCTCATGGCCTCAAGCCATTTTCCACAGTTGGATCTCTGCATTGTATCCATATAGGTAATTGGATCCTCGTCGTTCTCACCAAGTTTGACAGGATTACCATTCCGAACCAAGAAACTATAGTATCTATCTAGCTGATATGGTACTCTACCAGATTGCCTTAAGGATGCAGGTTCAATAGGCTCTGAGTCTGACTGAATAAAATCTGATTCAGGTTCAGCTACTTGTGTCAGTTCCTCTACCTGTCGAACTTCTTCAAGCTTGACCTTAAAGATGTTAGTCCCTTCACCAAGAAACTTCTTTTCTAAAAAGACTGCCTTCAAGCTGACAAATACCTTTTGTTCATCAGCTAAGTAAAAGTAATATCCTTTAGTCTCTTTTGGATATCCTATAAAGCTACACTTGTCAGACCAAGGTCCAAGCTTGTCGGTTACTAAATGTTTGATAAAAGCCGGACACCACCAAATCCTAAGGTACAAGAGTACTGGCTTATGCCTTGTCGACATCTCATATAGCATTTTAGAAACAGACTTACTCCGAACCCCATTCAAAATATAACAAGCTAACTCAAGCATATATCTCCAAAAGAAGATCGATAGACCGGCAAACCCCATCATAGATCGAACCATGTCCAACAAGGTCTGATTTTTTTTTTCAGACACACCATTATGCTGTGGTATTCTAGAAGGAGTCCATTGGAAGAGAAACCTATTCTGCCTAAGATATGTCAAAAATCATTGAAAAGGTACTCACCTCCTTAGTCAGATCGAAGAATTTTAATACTCATCCTAGTTTGCTTTTCTACCTCATTACGAAATAGTTTGAACATTTCAAATGACTCCAACTTATATTTTATTAAATAGACATATCCATACCTCGATAGATCGTCGATAAAGGTTAAGAAGTAGAAATATCTATCTCTAGCACTTATGCTCATGGATCCACATACATTAGTATGTAGTAGACCTAGGAGTTCACGGGCTCATTCATCCTTTCCAATAAAAGGTAACTTGATCATTTCTTCAAAGAAATAGGACTCACAGATTGAAAGTGATTCATAATCACTGTCCTTAAGAATTTTTTCTTGAGCCAACCTATTTATTCTATTTTTATTGATGTGACCTAGCCTACAATGCCAAAGATAGACGTCTGACACTTCATCTATTTTAGAGCATTTATCGAAGGTTTGAACTACGTTAATAGGTTATGATGATAGATAAATTTTATTATTCAATTATCCAATATAAACTGTAACACCATTTAAAATTATATCACAAAAATTTGCTTTATTGAAAACTAATAACTATTCTTGGCCAAAAGGCCTATAGAAATTACATTCAATAAAAAACTTGGACGAAAATGACATTCACTAAGAATAACTCTATGAGAATTCATTACAAGGTTCATGATTCTAAAGCTAGAACTAGAACTTGTCTTCCATCTTCAATGTTCAGGAATCTCTTGCCTTCATGAAATCTCCTACTGATCTATAAACCCTACACTAAATTATAAATATGATAAGAACTTTTGATATCTAATACCCAGGCAGTAGTATCATAAATTGAGAAGTTGCAAGATGTTATCATATAATTACCTTGTACAGCAACTACTTGCTTCCTCCTCGGCCTGTTCAGATCCAGGGTGGCAATGTACTGAGGATAGTTCCTCTTCTAATGCCCCTATTTCTTGCAAAAGAAGCACTCTGCATGGCTCTGATCAGGCTAATACTTCTTGGTCTGATCCTATGCAGATGTTTCAATATGCGACTGCACCTTCTTATTATTATTTTTCTTATTCTTCTTCCCTTTCATAAAGGATCGACCAGAAGAAGATCCTCCGACAACATTCACCAACCCCTTTTAGAGCTGATGATCCTTCTCAAAGTTCTGTAGCAATCCTAATAACCCATGGTAGTTCATTGTAGGCTTTATCATTTTAAAATAATTAAGAAAAGAAAAGGACTCGGGCAATGAATTTAGGATCGCATCCTTGCTGAGATACTTATGCAGGAAAAAACCCAGCTTACTCAATTGTTCAATCATCTCAATCACGTACAATACATGATTAGTGACTGACGCCCTATCTCTCATACGAGTGTTGAAAATAGCATAACTAGTCTTATACCTTACAACGTCATCAGGCATGCCAAAGAAATTGTTCAACATTTGAAACATCTTCTCGAACTAAAAATTTTCAAATCTGTAGCTGAACTCATCATTCATTACCATCAACATAATGCACCAAATGATGGTGCAGTCATTGAGTCATTTCTGGTAAGTGTCTCTCACCGTCTTAATAGCATTCGGGGCAAGCTTCTCAGGTGCTAGATCAATCAATACATATAAGATCCATTCATGCTCTAGGACGATCTTCAACTTTCGATACTAGCTATCGAAGTTGGGTCCCATGAGTTTATCATTATCCAACAATGATCGAAGCGATAGGATAGTGGCCATTTCTACAGAAAAGGAAAATCATAGACCTAATTAGTATATGAATTATTTACTTTAAAAATTTGGACTTTAGTCTAAAGGTTCTCCTACTATTCTTTTTTAATCGATAGCCTCTACCTCCAATTTAAGAAATTATCTCTAATTTTTTAGTGGGCACTAGAATCCACATAGACTACACATGAGCTTAACTTTGGTTGATTAATCCATGTGCACTTATGGATAGGTTCATAACTAATTGTTTCACCAAATAAGTTCTAATAATTTAATTTTTGCCCCAAAAATCTAATCAGTAGACTTCGATCTCCACTGAAAAGATCCAGTTAAGTCCAACCATTAACATGCCACATTTAGTGCATCAGACCAATAAATGATCGGGCTTGACTTTGGTCGGTCAACCTAACCACCATTAGAAAGATATGACTAAATTATCATATTATGAATGATAATTTCAATAGTCAATAAGCATCAGACCTTTGGATGTCCAATGATTATTAAACTAATGGACTAATTATCACTCAACTTAATGGGATGCTATGACTTAGTTATCACCACAACTTTATCATTTTAAGAATCTAATAATTTTAAAAAAAATTATTAATCAATTTTAAAAAGAATTGACCAGCCAATTTGGATCCTTCCATTGACTTCACCAAGTTAGATCAATAAGGATCTAATTCAAGCCGGCATTAGGAGCACCTAAATTAGTCAAACTAATTTATCTAATTGACATGGGTGAGCCCAAATCACCAAGTGGTCTAATCAAAATCTAATTCACCAAGATGGCCAGGTAAGTAAGATCAGTGGAAGGGATATGCCATTAACTCGTCAAAGATTGAATCAGTGTGAGTAGCTCCCAATTAAAAATCATTGGTCTGAGCTGTCAGACTTACCTGAGACGCCATCCGGTTCATTAGTTTCAATTTGACCAACCTAGCAATATTAGGTTCGACCTCGTAGCCACGAATCAAGTTCATTTGGTCCTCATTAAAGGCATGAACTTGACCAACTATAACTATTGTAATTTGGTCTAAAGAGTTCTTGACCTAATCTAAATCAATATTTGGTTAGATTTGGTCAATTAATCTAATTTAATTTATTCTTTAACTAATCTTAGGTCTAATCTAATTAATGGATCTAATTCGACTAACCGAGTAAGCCACATTTTATGATCAATGACTTAGGATCTTTAATTCACAATTCTAGATCCTAATTCATCATGCTTAATTCTCAATTAAGTTTAAGACTGAGGGTTGGGGTTTGGTATTTCGAAAATATTTTTCAAAATTTTTGAAAGATTCCTTACATCCTAGCACTGTTTCACTAAATAGGTTGAGTCATTTCAAAAATGAGTCGGCTTATTTCATAAAAAAGTTCTAAATATAGGTTTGATCTCATAAAACTAGCCAATTGTAACATTTAGCCAACCTTTCAGTTGGGCTAGCTCAGATCCCATCTGATCTAGCCCGAGCAGAAGCCGAGCTGGCTTAGTTCCTGAGACAACCAACTCGGGTGAAAGGCCTAATGGCCGTCATTCCAGTCAGGTAGGCTTGGATATATCCAATCCAAGCCGACCTAAATTGAAGTTAAGCCAGCCTGGTTCTTGACTGAACCATCTAGAGTATCAATCCAGAAATCCTATCATGGTTGGCACGCTGGTCGAATTGGCTCGATTCCTAGGAGAGCTAGCTCGACCGACGAATAGAACCTTCCTAAGATCCTATTCAGGTTTAATCTAAAACTACGTACTCTGCATAAAAAATTATGAAATTATTTAGATCTAATTTAAATACTAATTCATGATAAATTTTAGATTAAATCCTTCAAACACATCATAAAAGGTCATTAGATCTAATCTAAAATTTTTATGATCAATTTTATAGATCGCAACGTACCAAGACAACCTCTCCACTATAAGGGATAAACCTTGCAGCAGGACAACCTACAATCCATGAGATAATCATTTTTATTTTTTAGATCAGATTATTATTTAGATCTAATCTAAAAATAATCTAAATCATGCATATATAATATATCAAAGAACGTGCTGCTCTGATACCAATTGAAGAGAAAATGCAAGGTTTCTAGCTCTGCTTTCAAAATTTTTTTTTGATAAATGCATAATGGATAATATTATTAATCATATTAATAATGAAAAGCTACAAATCTAATCTAAAAATCCTACACGCTACAGGATCTAATGTATCATATATGCATGCATATCCGAGAAAAAAATAAGATCAACAGTAAAACTATTTTACTGCCCTATGTGTTCAGAACACGTTACCTTTTTATGGGTAGATGAACTCTGCAATCTGATCTCCTCGGTGTAGATCTGAATGCCATGATATAGCCACACATGCATCTAGCCTCTATGGGTAATCCACACGAGGCCCAGATTCGATCAACTTCTCTCAAGTGCTAGCTTGTATAGAAGTCTTCAATGGTTGATTTCAGATCGAACTCCTTCGATCTTGCTTCATGGGCTCTTCAGATGCTCTGGATCATCGATGAATGCAGAAGATATATAGCAGAGGCTTTCACCAAGATCTATGAACTCACGACTCTCATAACTCATAGATTTGATTCCCAAAACCCTAAGAATAGATCCTAGGATATGTACTCACACAAAAATCCTTTACGCCTAATTTTTACTCATGCACACAAAGAAGAGACTTTCACTTCTCTGGTCTCTTGATGTTCCTCTCTTTTTTTTTCTTTTTTTCTATCATCATTTGCACATCCCAAAAATTCCATGCATAAATAGATGCACTAGCTCTAGAGAGGCATGGAGGGTTTTAGATAAGATGGTTGGCTTGTTCATTCAAACTCAAACTCCTTTGACTTTGAATAACAACCAGCCTATCTTATCTACATGGGGCATGAGAAAGGAGGGCGCACGCCCTTCCTTGCATGGAAAATGTTCATGAGAAACATTTTCTCATGGAGAAAGGATGGCACAAATTTTGGTGATGTGGCATATGGGAAGACTATTCAAACTAGTCTCATTGTTTATCCTCCAATTGAACCAATCCAATCTAAATTGGTTTGGTCCAATTAGACTAGATTAAACCTAACTTATTTAAGCTTAATTAGGCTTATTTAAATTTAATCAAATCAAAGATTAATCAAGCCAAACCCCTGATCAAATTAGGAATTAAACCTCCTTGATGATTAGATTATCTTATAATCTAATCGATCAAATCCAAATGAATCCAATTCAATTGGTCTTGTTGGGGATAAACCCCGCTCCTATCGAAGTCCAGTCTGATGCTTAGCCTAATGCAACTTGTAATCATGGAAGAGCTTCGATCAAAAATTCTCCCTCCAGCTGGTGAACCCCAGTCGAACTCCTTCATGCAGTCAAACTCCTCCAGCAGTCGAACCCCTTTCGAACTCCTCCAGCAGCCGAACTCCTCCAACGGTCGAACTCCATCTGAACTTTTCCATCAGTCGGACTCCTTCTAGACTTCTCCATCAGTTGAGCTCCTCCAAGACTTTTCCTTCGACTGGACTTCTCCATCAGTCAGACTCCTTTCAGACTTTTCTTCAGTCAGATCCTCTAGAAGTCGAACTCCTTTCGAACTTCTCCTTCAGTCGGATTCCTTCAGGAGTCAAACTTCTTTTGGACTTCTTCTTCAATCGAATTGCTCCAGTGGATTACTTTCAGATTTCAGCTAGCATACCTTTCAGATGATCTCCTCTAGCCGTATTTTCTTTAGAAGTCCAAACTCCTCTAGAATTGATATATGTCAAAGTTCTTCATCAACCAATGCCTACTTCCACTGAACTTTGACTATTAAATCTCGACGAACGAGCACATCATGATAGGTGACACCTCTCACTCTATAACAAATCCCACGTGGCCCCAAGCGGTCCACTACTGAATGGCTATGGCTGTCACTATCAGTCTACTATAGGCAACATCTCTCTCTCCATAACAAATCCCACGCAGCCCTGAGCAGCCCACTATTAGATGGTTATGGCTGTCACTATCAGTCTGCTATAGGCTCCATCTATAAAAAGAGATCCTCTAGATATATTTTTTAAGCTCTCTTCTTCTTTCCAAAACTCTGCTGAATTCTTTTCTGAGCACTCCATTTCCATTGGTTAGAAGAGCTGACTTGATCGTCGGAGGATCCTACTAGAGCCATCACCACCGACTCTAAATGGGATTTTATTTTGTAGGTCACTGATAGTGACCTCTCCTTCCTCGACTCTAGCTCGATCCGACATCGACTAGATTCTGCACCAATAGAATTGGTGCTAGAGAAAGGGCCTCTATTTTTGAGGTATCCTTATTCTTAAAGGAGTGCTCAGTCGATCCTATGGATCTTCTTCTTCAAAGTTCATCTCCATCCTCTCCCTCAATTCCAAGAAATACCTCCGAAGAAGGCAACTACCCAAAGATCTACCGCTTCTACCATTAGATTTGAGCCAGATCCATCTATTCCTGCCCCATCATCAGTGCTTCAACCTCCTCCTCCATCGATGATCATGGTAGATCTGAGCAGTTTAACCTACTAATGTAGCAGGTTCAGGGCCTCACTGAAATGGTGCAGACCATGCAGCAACCCCCGATGGCGGTTCCACTAGGAAACCCACCATCGGGATGTCATGAATCGATCCTAAGGAGCACTTGGGCTAGCATACCCATCGCCCCTGGAAAAAAAAAATAGAGAGCAAAGGATCCTTATTCGAATCATAATTCTTCTCTAGAAGAGACCTTCTCCATCTACAACTAGAAGTCTTTTAAAATCTACAATCGAGATGACATCCTCGATCGAAAACTATGAGAGATGGATCGATAGATTGAGAAACTCCGCCACATCATCCTGGCTCACCATGACGATTTTGCATCGATCCTTCTTTCTCTCTCCAAATTATGCAAGAGCCTATTCCACCAAACTTCAAGCTTTTTCAATTTGAAAGCTACAATGGAATCTCTAATTCGATCAATCATCTGGAGGCCTTTGGAACCATGATGCTACTCCATGGCACATCAGACGCCATCTTATGCTGAGTTTTTCGATCTACCTTAAAGGAAGCAACAAAAAATTGATACTCGATGTTAATACTAGGTACGATCTTCTTCTTTGACCAGACGAGCCATCAGTTTATGGCTCATTTTGTTAGCAGCCGGCATCTCCATAGAGGTTCGGATTTCTTGATGAATATCAAGTAGAAGGATGGAGAATTGATCCAATTTTATGTCATCCAATTTAATATTGCTGCATTGGAGGTTCAGAACCTGGACCAGTCTATTGCAATGGCTGCACTCAAGGGCGGCCTTCAAAAGAATGATTTATTATTCTTTCTAAAGAAGAAGTACTCTAGAAACTTTGTCGATCTACTAGCTCAGGCTGAAGGATATGCCCGAGAGAAAGAAGCCTTCAGATTGAAGGATGAGGAAGTCATAGAAGAGTGGTGGATGGGCGAGTCCAATAGACCTACTACTGATAGAGGGCCGAATAAAATTTGATCACGCTCATGGACTCCCCCTGAGCACAAGTGAGTCCGAACTCCTCTTCGAACTCGTCATCAAAGAAGCTCCGATAGAAGGATGAGAAGAAGTTCTTCCCTCAGAAGGTTTCACAACTATACCTCGCTTAATGCTCCTAAAACTTAAGATCTGATAGAAATTAAGAATCAACTACCAAGACTATAAGAATTACAATCTCTTCCAAATAAGTGCAATCGAAGCAAGTACTATTTGTATCATTATGATCACGACTATGATATTGAATAATGCATTCAGCTCCAAGACGAGATTGAGGAGCTCATCAGGAGAGGTCGGTTGGGTCGATTTCTCAAACGTCAATTTGAAGCAAGAGAAGATCAGTCAAGGGCGCTACCGTAGCCAGAACCACCAATGAGGAAGGAACAACAAGGAGATCGACCACCTTCTAGCATCATCAACACTATCTTTGGGGGTCTTAGTACTTTGATGAGCCACCATCTCTCAGTCTCGAAGCCAAGAAAAGCTTGCCCTAAATTGGAATGGCCCATATGAAATAGAGGAGGTCGTTCGGTCCAAAATTTGTCATCTGAAGGAGCTCAAAGAAACAACGCTTCCACGATCTTGAAACTCTGAAAGTCTGAGAATGTGCTGCCAGTAATTTTTCTTTAATAAAACTCCTTCATATCAACATTATTATCTCTTAGTGCAAAAACTATGTGACGATAGAAAAAAGGCAATCAAAAGTGCCTGTATTAGGAGCAGAAGGAGAACTTTGTTCTAACATAGGCAAGTTAAAGACCTTCTATTATTTAAGATAAGATGAGATAAGAGGCCCCGATAATGGCCCTAATATGCCCCTACAGTTCATTAGAAATAGGAGGAGGACCTCATCCTGATGTGAGCAAAGTCGGAGGCCTCATTCATTTTAGATGAGATGAAAAAAGAGGCCCCGATAATGGCCCTAATATGCCCCTATAGTCCGATTAGGTGATGCATGTTAATTTATAGCTATGGCAAGTGCACCAATCGATCAAGTAATAAAGTGAATGAGTAGAGTATCATCCCTAGAGGATTGAAACACAAGTACTGAAAAGCCCTTTCCTATGCTTTATTTAGAAGACCGATTTATGAGAATAAAAAATTAAATAATAAAATAAAGAAATAATTAAAAATTTTAAGAAAATAGAGAGAGTGTAATTATTAGGGTTTTAAATTTAAGAGCAATGTATTACTAAGGCAATCGGTTCACCAACTCAGTCAATACAATATTTAGGTTATTAGAATAATTTTATTTCATGTGACGGTGGAGTCTCCTAATTTATTCACTATCCTTTGATCCAGGCATAGCAAAACTATCAATATTTATTAATTATCTTTTGATCCATGTGTAATTTAAATAAATATTAATGCAATAAGTTTTGTGAAACCCTCTAATTAAAATACACTGCGTCCAAAGCGCACTAAAATTCCGGCATGCATATGAATTCTAATTTGATTCATAATACAAGGTATATAATCAAAAAGCAATAACATAGATGTACTTGGTCCGTAACATGTATGTTCATCAGATCAATTAGAAGATCACTAGTAATCTAAAAGCATTAAAATCATATTTATATACTTCTTATGAATAAAATTTAAAATTAAAAATAGATCACACTGAATATTGCATCAAAAGAGTGGCTACACCTTAGCCTTAGTAAAAGAAAATTTAGTTCATGATAATAAGTTCAAAAACAGCAAATAAAATAAAAAGCATAGAGAAATTAGACTGTTTGATTGCTGAAATTGATTATCCATTGCTCTTGGTGTAGAGAACTTGGTGAAGAAGAAGAGGCTCCTTGATCGATGTCTTGATTATCGAAAGAAGAAAAGAAAAAATTACAAACCCTTCCTTTTCTCTCAAAAATCTCTCTTCTCTTTCTATCTCTCTCCTCTCTTTCTCTCTCTTTTTTTTCTTTTCTTTCTCTGACTCTCTCCCTTTTCTCTTTCTTTTTTTTTCTCTCTTTCTTCTTTCTTTTTTATGGCAACAGCAGGTTTTATAAGCTAAGAAATCGATTCTTCCCCAAAATCCTCTTGAAATTAGGTTTAGAACTCTCAAAACAACTCAAATTAGGATTCTAGATGAGTCTGACCATTAGATATTGATCAAACGATCCAAAAACCATTTAAAAATCCTTTAAAACATCCCAGATCAAGTCAAATTTCATGCCAACCATTGGATCAAGTGTTAGATTGAATCTAGGCCGTCTGATCGTGCACAAAAAAGGCTTCTGATCTTTAGTTTAATGTCGAGATGAATCTCAGCCATTAGATTTCGATCGGGAGTTGTGGATGTCGTTCGTTAATGTATTCTTTTCGATCGTCTGATCAAGTGTCAGTGAAAGGCACCCGTTGGATCAGACAAAATTCTCAAATTGCCCTCTGTAGATCATGCGCGAGCCTGGTGTTGCATAGACCGCCGCATTCTTTAGCCAATCAGAGCGTGCTTCTTCATGTAAAATTTTTGAAATGCCCTCAAGTCGGTCCATCATGCGCCATAAAAAATGCTAACATAATCTTGACATCAGCACTGCATCGGTAGGTCGGTCTGCAGAGCCAGTTTTCTGAACCAATTTGAATCGAACCGATTTTTTTTTTTTTTGAAATTCAATTTTGGACTCGTTTGAAGTCCATTTTGCTTGAAATTTATTTCATCTGAACTAGAAAAATAAGATCTTCATATTGGTGGCCTTCTTTCCTACATAAGATTAATAAAAATATCAATTTTTAAAAAAATAGATTAATTTATTTTATAATTTAATATTTTTATTAGTATATTTTTACCACTTATCACACCCTCCAACTTAGTCATTGCTAGTCCCTTAGCAATATTTTATTTAATACCATGTTTCAATAAGATTATCCATCATAAAGATAAAATCTAAGACTAAAGGTCAAAAGTTTAGAAAATACTACTAATTAAGCATTGAGCTTTAGAAGCAAATTTTTCAATCAATACAATTAAAAACTTCTTTAGAGTACATCAAAGATCTACAGCACTTGTGTTTGTGATGACTAACTTTAGCATTTTAGTATTAAATTAAAAGAATAAAAGTATCCTCTCTTATCACCTATTTTTGTTAATTTTCTATACATTCTCAATTTTATACTCATTAATTAAGGTAGCTTTCACGCTGCCTTTCCTTTTTTTTTATTTTCTATTTTTTACTGTGCTGACTATCCTGGCCTTCCCTTCATTGTTTTACATGAATTTCCATACTTGACCTAGGTGCAGAGACCCAGTTACTAGGCTTTGGGCAATCCACATATACTCTATCTTTTGCACTTTATTTTTAGGCAGGTAGCTCTTTCCTTAAATTCAAGTTTCTTTGATTAGAATGTATATTAATTATCAATTTTTAGTGATAATTGAATCCTCAGTTGGCCTTATAATCAATACCTACTTTGCCTTATTAGTGTGCATGTGCAATCAGAAGTGCTAATAGTCTTTTAATGACCTAAGTAGGTTGCTAAAAGTTGACCAACTAATCTACTTCTTTAACTCGTTATATTCATTAGCAAATAATTCTATCTTTTATCACTTGTTCAGTCTATCTTGCTCAAAATTTTCTTCTTGACACATGGTTTTTTTTTTTTAACTTATTCTATATTATCTTAAAGTACAAAGAAAAATAAAGGATGCAATAAAGGATAGGAATGAATACACCTGATTTGGTTCAATTTGGTTCTTTGGAGCTTTGAAATTTTGCTTGATCTCTCATTGATTTTTCTATAAAATTGAAAATACACACCAGAGAAGTAAAAGAGCAACAATAAATTACTAAAAAATAAAAGAAAAGAAAAATGATCAAAACTAAAAAGAGAAGAAACAATCTATCTAGTAGTTCTGATTTATTGTCTTCAGCTTGACTTTCTTTGAGTTCTAAAGTGGATCAACCTGGTGCTACTTCAATTGGAATACTTTCATGTTTGATCGAGTCCTCTTTCAATTGGACATTGCTAGCTTTTATAGTCTCAAACTTATTTTCTACAGAATTCTCATATACTAAATTATCAATAATATCAACTAGAAAATAAGTTTAATTATCATCAGTATGTTTAGTATCTTTGAAAATATTAAAAGTAACTTATTCATCTTGGATTCTAAGAATTAATTTTTCTTGTTGAACATCTATTAGAGATCCTCCAGTAGCTAAAAAGGGTCTCCCTAAAATAAGGGGTACATCATAATCTTCTTTCATATCAAGAACAATAAAATCAATAGGGAAAATAAACTTATTTACCTTTACCAAGACATCCTCCACTATACCTCTTGGATATTTAATGGATCTGTCGGCTAATTGAAGAGTAATAGTGGTAGGCTTTGGTTCTCCTAGACCCAGCTTCCTAAAAATAGAAAAAGGCATGAGATTAATACTTGCTCCTAAATCACATAAAACTTTATCAAAACTACAATCACCAATAATGCAGGGGATAGTAAAACTTCCTGGATCTTTTAGCTTCTGTGGTAATTTATTTTGAAGTATTGCTGAGCATTCTTCATTCAAATTTATTCTCTCATGCTCCTTCAACTTTTTCTTATTTGTTAAGATTTCTTTGAGAAACTTGGCATACCTGGGCATTTGAGTAATAGCATCTACAAAAGAAATATTAATATATAAATTCTTTAGAATTTTGAAAAAATTAAAAAAATTCTTATTTGGATGCCGTATTTGTCTCTCTGGGAATGGTAGTGGCGGCACATAGGGCTTCATATTTGGATCAGCAAATCGTATACCTAGAGACCATCCATCTGCTGGTTATTTTGGTGACCGATGAATTTTAGTTGATCGTTCCTTATTTATAGTTGGCTCTTCAGTCTCTTTCTTTTGATGTGGCTCCTTCAGCTTTGTACCACGTCTTAGGGTGATAGCATTGACTTGCTCCCTTGGATTGGTCTCTGTGTTGCTGGGCAAGGATCCTTGAGGTCTCTCAGAGATTATCTTATCCATTTGACCAATTTGCATCTCCAAGTTTCGAATTGCTGCTGCTTGGTCCTGCCTAAGTTTGGCTTCCAAATTTTTTATAGTTGCTTCTTGATTTTGCATGAATTTGACCATTAGCTCTTCCATGTTGGACTTCTTTTTAGGTACTTGAAATCTTGGGGGTGGCTGTTGTGCTGCATTTTGATTGCTCTATTAAAAATTTGGGTTCTGCCTCCACCCTTGATTGTATGTATTGGAGTAGGGATTGTTTTATTGCGGCCTGAAAAAATTTCCAACATAATTAGCTGTATCAGTTGTTTTAGCAAAAGGATTATCTATCTGGCAATTGCTCGTATCATGTCCTCCTCCACACAGGTCACAGGTTATGCTCTGAACATGCATAGCTGTTCCCTTTAAGTTGTTGACTTTGGCTCTAAGGGCTGCAATTTCAACTAGTAAGGTTGGCACGCAATCTACTCCCTGCATAGCTGCTAGTCTTTTTGGCATCATGCGTTCTATCTGCCACTGATAGCTATTTGATGCCATCTCATCGATCGGATCGAAAGCTTCTTCCTTCATTTTTTCATTAATGGTTCCTCCTACTACTGCATCAATCATGGAACGATTAGTAGGAGATAAACCATTATAGAAAGTTTATACCTGAAGCCATACGGGTAGTTGATGATGTGGACATCTCCTCAGCAATTCCTTGAAATGCTCCCAAGCCTCATATAGTGTCTCCATATCCATCTACATAAAGGAAGTGATATCGTTGTGCATCTTGGCAGTCTTGAAAGGTGGAAAGTACTTGGCTAAGAATTTTTGGGCTAGGATAGCCCAAGTTGTGATAGAACCTATAGGAAGAGAATGAAGCCAACTCTTAGCTTTGTCCCATAAAGAGAAAGGAAATAACCTTAATCTAATAGCATCATCCGACACCCCATTAATTTTAAAAGTATCATAAAGTTCAAGAAAGTTAGAAATATGGGCATTCGGATCATCATGCACGTGTCCACTGAATTGGATAGTTGATTGAATCATCTAGATCATCGCTGGTTTTATTTGAAAGTTGTTTGCTCATACAGGCAATCTCCTGATGCTTGAAGCTGCATCGGCTATAGATGGTGTGATATAATCATTTAATAGATGATGTACTGGTCAAATAGCTTCATGCTGTCCTTCAGTCACCATATTTAATCCTAGATTGATGTCGTTAGGATCTTCAGCTGCCATGTTTCTTTCTTGTTGTAGTCTTCTAATGGTCCTTTCAATTTTTAGATCTAAAGGTAGTAAGTTACTATGTCCAGTATGTGTCACGCACTGAATAAATTTTTTTTAAAAAAAATAAAATAATTATAAAAATTAAAAATAAAATTCTAAAGTAAAGCTAGGATCAAAATTTTAATATTATTTTAGACACAATCTCTGACAACGGCGCCAAAAACTTTATGCGTGCTAATTTATAGCTATGGCAAGTGCACCAGTCAATCAAGTAATAAAGTGAATGAGTAGAGTATCATCCCTAGAGGATTAAAAAATAAGTACTGAAAAGCTCTTTCCTATGCTTTATTTAGAAGACCGATTTATGAGAATAAAAAATTAAAGAACAAAATAAAGAAATAATTAAAAATTTTAAGAAAATAGAGAGAGAGTAATTATTAGGGTTTTAAATTTAAGAGCAATGTATTACTAAGGCAATCAGTTCACTAACTCAGTCAATACAATATTCAGGTTATTAGATTAATTTTATTTCATGTAACAGTGGAGTCTCCTAATTTATTCACTATCCTTTGGTCCAGGCATAGCAAAACTATCAATATTTATTAATTATCCTTTGGTCCAAGTATAATTTAAATAAATATTAATGCATTAAGTTTTGTGAAATCCTCTAATTAAAATATGATGCGTCCAAAGGGCACTAAAATCCTGTATGCATATAAATTCTAATTTAATTCATAATATAAGATATATGATCAAGAAGCAACAACATAGATGTACTTGGTCCGTAACATCTATGTTCATCAAATCAATTAGAAGATGGCCAGTAATCTAAAAGCATTAAGATCATATTTATATACTCCTCATGAATAAATTTTAAAATTAAAAATAAATCACACTCAATATTGCATCAAAAGAGTGGCTACACCTTAGCCTTAGTAAAAGAAAATTTAGTACATGATAACAAGTTCAAAAATAGTAAATAAAATAAAAAACATAGAGAAATTAGACTGTTTGATTGCTAAAATTGATTATCCATTGCTCTTGGTGTGGAGAACTTGGTGAAGAAGAAGAGACTCCTTGATCGATGTCTTGATTGTCGGAAGAAGAAAAGAAAAAATTACAAACCCTTCCTTTTCTCTAAAAAATCTCTCTTCTCTTTCTATCTCTCTCCTCTCTTTCTCTCTATTTTTTTTCTTTTCTTTCTCTGACTCTCTCCCTTTTCTCTTTTTTTTTCTCTCTTTCTTCTTTTTTTTTTATGGCAACAGTAGGTTTTATAGGCTAAGAAATCAATTCTTTCCCAAAATCCTCTTGAAATTAGGTTTAGAACTCTCAAAACAACTCAAATTTGGATTCTAGATGATTCTGACCGTTAGATGTTGATCAAACGGTCCAAAAACCACTTAAAAATCCTTTAAAACATTCGAGATCAAGTCAGATTTCATGCCAGCCATTGGATCAAGTGTTAGATTGAATCTGGGCCATCCGATCGTGCACAACGAAGGCTTCTGATCTTTAGTTTAACATCGAGATGAATCTTAGCTGTTGGATTTTGATCGGAAGCTGCGGATGCCATTCGTCAGCACATTCTTTTCGACCATCTGATCAAGTCTCACTGGAAGGTGCCCATTGGATCAGATAAAATTCCTAAATTGCCCTCTGTAGACCATGCACGAGCCCGATGTTGCGTAGACCACCGCGTTCTTTAGTCAATCAGAGCGCGCTTCTTCATGTAAAATTCTCGAAATGCCCTCAAGTCAGTCCACTGTGCATCGTAAAAAATGCTAACATCATCCTAACGTCAGTGCTGCATCGACGGGTCGGTCTACTGAGCCAGTTTTCTGAACCGATTTGAACCGAACCGATTTCTTTTTTTTTTGAAATTTAATTTTGGGCTCATTTGAAGTCTATTTTGTCTGAAATTTATTTCATCTGAACCAGAAAAATAAGATTTTCGTATTGGTGGCCTTCTTTCCTACATAAGATTAATAAAAATATCAATTTCTAAAGAAATAGATTAATTTATTTTATAATTTAATACTTTTATTAGTATGTTTTTACCACTTATCATTAGGAATAGAAAGAGAACATTATCCTAACATGAGTAAAGTCGAAAGCCTCATTCATTTTAGACGAGGTGAGAAGAGAGGCCCCGACAACGATCCTAATGTGCCCGTGCTGTCTGTTAGAAATAGGAAGAGAACCTCATCCTAACATAAGCAAAAGTCAGAACCTCGTAGGCCAAAGACGTGGAGAAGGAAGAAGCTCGGTGGAGAATCCTAACATATATTTTCCCACGATAACTTGACTACATCAAATGCGAAAGGCAGAATCTTATTCTAGTTTGCAAGAGAGATCCTAGTTCGACATCCACAATAGGCTCGGCATCCACAACAAGATCGACGTCCGCAACATGCAACAAGCATGGGAACTCGGGATCAAAACTCTTCTTTGAGCTTCAACCTCAACAAGAGATAAGTCTCTTTCAACCTCGGTTGGAGATACGATCTCCCCCAAGCTTCAACTTCAACATCAATAGGAGATAAGATCTGCTTCAACCTCGACTGAAGATAAGATCTCCTCTGAGCTTCAACTTCAATGTCAACAGGAGATAAGAACTTCTTCAACCTCGACTAGAGATAAGATCTCCCCCAAGCTTTAATGTCAACCTCAATAGGAGATAAGATCTCCTTCAATCTCGATTGGAGATAAGATCTTTCCAAGATTCAACTTCAACATCAATAAGAGATAAGATCTCCTTCAACATCGGTTGGAGATAAGATCTCCCTTAAGCTTCAACGTCAACCTCAATAGGAGATAAGACCTTCTTCAATCTTGGCTAAAGATAAGATCTCACCCAAGCTTCAACCTCAACAGAAGATAAGATCTTCTATAATATTGGCTGGAGATTAGATCTCTCTCGAGCTTCAACGTCAACCTTAAGGATAAGACCTCCTTCAACCTCGACTGAAGATAAGATCTCTCCCGAGCTTCAACTTCAACATCAACAGGAGATAAGATCTTCTTCAACCTTGACTGGAGATAAGATCTCCCACAAGCTTCAACTTCAATATCAACAGGAGATAAGATCTTCTTCAACCTCGATTGAAGATAAGATCTCATCCGAGCTTCAACGTCAACCTTAATAGGAGATACGATCTCCTTCAATCTTGGCTGAAGATAAAGATCTTCCTCAAACTTCAACCTCAATAGGAGATAAGATCTTCTTCAACCTCTGTTGGAGATAAGATATCTCCCAAGCTTCAACTTCAACCTCAATAGGAGATAAGATCTCCTTCAACCTCGACTGAAGATAAGATCTCTTTGAGCTTCAACTTCAACATCAATAGGAGATAAGATCTTCTTCAAATTCGATTGGAGATAAGATCTCTCCCAAGCTTCAACGTCAACCTCAATAGGAGATAAGATCTCCTTCAACCTCGGCTAGAGATAAGATCCCCTCCGAGCTTCAAACTTCAATGTCAATAGGAGATAAGATCTCCCTCAACCATGGCTGGAGATAAGATCTCCCCTGAGCTTCAACGTCAACCTGAACAGGAGATAAGATCTTCTTCAACCACGGTTGGAGATAAAATCTTCCTCGAGCTTCAATCTCAACAGGAGATAAGATCTCCTTCAACCTCGATTGGAGATAAGATCTCTCTCGAGCTTCAACTTTAAACATCAATAGGAAATAAGATCTCCTTCAACCTCAACTGGAGATAAGATCTCCTCCAAGCTTCAATGTCAATCTCAACAAGAGATAAGATCTCCTCCAAGCTTCAATGTCAATCTCAACAAGAGATAAGATCTCCTTCAACCTCAGCTGAAGATAAGATCTTCCCCAAGCTTCAATTCTTAACAGAAGATAAGATCTTCTTCAACTTTGGCTGGAGATAATATCTCCCTCGAGCTTCAACGTCATCCTCAATAGGAGATAAGATCTCCTTCAACCTCAGCTAGAGATAAGATCTCCCCTGAGCTTCAACTTCAACATCAATAGAAGATAAGATCTCCTTCAACCTCGATTGGAGATAAGATCTCCTTCGAGCTTCAACTTCAATCTCAATAAAAGATAAGATCTCCATCACCTCGACTGGAGATAAGATCTCATCTGAGCTTCAACTTCAATGTCAACAGGAGATAAGATTTTTTTCAACCTCGATAGGAGAAAAGATCTCCCTCGAGCTTCAACGTCAACTTTAACAGGAGATAAGATCTCCTTCAACCTTGGTTGGAGATAAGATCTCCTCCAAGCTTCAACCTCAATAGGAGATAAGACCTTCTTCAACCTCGATTGGAGATAAGATCTTCCTCGAGCTTCAACTTCAACATCAATAGAAGATAAGATCTCCTTAAACCTCGATTGGAGATAAGATCTCCTTCAAGCTTCAACGTTAACCTCAACAGGAGATAAGATCTTCTTCATCCTTAGCTAGAGATAAGATCTCTCTCGAGCTTCAACCTCAACAGGAGATAAGATCTCTTTCAATCTTGGCTGGAGATAAGATCTCTTTCGAGCTTCAATATCAACCTCAATAGGAGATAAGATCTCCTTTAACCTTGACTAGAGATAAGATCTCTTTCAAGCTTCAACGTTAACCTCAATAGGAGATAAGATTTCTTTCAACCTCAGCTAGAGATAAGATCTCCCTCGATCTTCAACATCAACCTCAACAGGAGATAAGATCTCCTTCAAACTCGACTATAGATAAGATCTCTTCCAAGCATCAACGTCAACCTCAACAGGAGATAAGATCTTCTTCAATCTTGGCTGGAGATATGATCTCCCCCAAGCTTCAACGTAAACCTCAATAGAAGATAAGATCTCCTTCAACCTCGGTTGAGAATAAGATCTCCCCCAAGGTTCAATGACAACAGAGGATATGATATCTCCTTCAACCTCGGCTGCAGATAAGATCTCTCCTGAGCTTTAACTTCAACATCAATAGGAGATAAGATCTCCTTCAATCTCGACTGAAGATAAGATCTTTTCCGAGCTTCAACTTCAATCTTAATAGGAGATAAGATCTCCTTCAACCTTAGCTAGAGATAAAATCTTTCCTGAGCTTCAACTTCAACATCAATAGGAGAAAAGATCTCCTTCAATCTCGGTAGGAGATAAGATCTCAACAGTAGATAAGATCTCCTTCAAGCTCGGTTGGAGGTAGGATCTCCCCCGAGCTTCAACCTCAATAAGAGATAAGAACTCCTTCAACCTTGGCTGGAGATAAGATCTCCCTTAAGCTTCAACGTCAACCTCAATAGGAGATAAGATCTCCTTCAATCTCAATTGGAGGTAAGATCTCCCATGGGCTTCAACATCAATCTCAACAGGAGATAAGATCTTCTTTAACCTCAGCTAGAGATAAGATCTTCTTTGAGCTTTAACTTCAATGTCAATAGAAGATATGATCTTCTTCAACCTCGACTGGAGTATGATCTCTCCCGAGCTTCAACGTCAATCTCAATAGGAGATAAGATCTCCTTCAATCTTGGTTGGAGATAAGATCTCCCCCGAGCTTCAATGACAATAGGAGATAAGATCTTCTTCAGCCTCGACTGTAGAGAAGATCTCCCCCAAGCTTCAACTTCAACATCAATAGGAGATAAGATCTCCTTCAACCTTTGCTGGTGATAAGATCTCCTCCAAGCTTCAACGTTAACCTCAATAGAAGATAAGATTTTCTTTAATCTTGGATGGAGGTAAGAGCTCCCTTGAGCTTCAATAATAATAGAGAATAAGATCTCCTTCAACCTTGGCCGGAGATAAGATCTCCCCCGAGCTTCAACGTCAATGTCAATAGGAGATACGATCTCCTTTATCCTCGACTGGAGATAAGATCTCCCTCGAGCTTCAATGTCAACCTCAATAGAAGATAAGATCTCCTTCAACCTCGGCTGGAGATAGGATCTCCTCCAAGCTTCAACATCAACCTTAATAGAAGATAAGATCTCCTTCAACCTCGGCTGAAGATAAGATCTCCTTCGAGCTTTTAGGAGCTTCAATATCAACAGGAGATAAGATCTCCTTCAACCTCGATAGGAGATAAGATCTTCTCCGAGCTTTTAGGAGCTTCGAACCTATAAACAGGAGATAAGATCTTCTTCAACCTCGGCAGGAGATAAGATCTTCTCCGAGCTTCAACCTCAACGAGGTGCAGAGCCCGGAAAAAGGACTTTCAGCAGTCATCCTTTTTTGTATTTTTTTCTTTCGAATTTCGAACTCGAAAGTGAGGGGGACTATTGTTAGGGGATAAACTCCTGCTTCTGTCGAAGTTCCAGTCTGAATGCTTAGGCCTAATGCAACTGATAATCATGGAAGAGCTTCGAATCGAGGCTCCTTCTGGACTTCTCCTTCTGTCGGACTTCCTTTCCGGAACTTCTCCTTCTGTCAGACGGCCTTTCAGGCTTCTCCTTCAATCAGGATTCCTTCAGGAGCTGAACTCCTTCCGAACTTCTTCTTTAGTTAGATTTCTTCAGGAGCCGAACTCCTTTCGAACTTCTCCTTCAATCAGATTCCTCTGGTAGATTACTTTCAAATTTTAGCTAGCATTCCTTCCGGATGATCTCCTCTAGTCGTATTTTCTTTAGGAGTCTGAACTCCTCTAAAATTGATATATGTCAAAGTTTTTCATCAATCAATGCTTTCTTCCTTTAAATTTTGACTATTAAATCTCAACGAATGGGCACATCATGACAGGCGATACCTCTCTCTCTATAGCAAATGCCATGCGGCCTCGAGCAGCCTACTACCGGATGGTTATGGCTATCACCATCAATCTACAACAAGCGACATCTCTTTCTTCATAACAAATCCCGTGCGGCTCTGAGCGGCTCACTATCGAATGGTTATGGCTATCACTATCAGTCTGCTACAGGCTCCATCTATAAAAAGAGACTCTTCAGATATGTTTTCGCTAAGCTCTCTTCTCCTTCCCAAAACTCTACTAAACTCTTTCTTGAGCACTCCATTTTTATTGATCAAAAGAGCTAACTTGATCGTCGGAGGGTCCTATCGAAGCCATCACCACCAACTCTAGATGGAACTTCATTTTGTAGGTCACCGATGGTGACCTCTCCTTCCTCAACTCCAGCTCGATCTGACGTCGACCAGATTCTGCACCAACAGATCTTAATCCAAAAATAATCACACAATCAAATTGAGTTAATTAGTGTTCAAATCATTAATTAAACTTTTCTTGATCAGCCATTAGATCAGATAGGAATCTTTAGTATGTATGATCTCATAAGTTCGAATCTAAGCTAGTAGCACAAAAACTAATTTTCTATACTAATTAAAGTGGCCATCTAGTAATGATATCTGATGATCGGATAGATCAAATAGTGCAATCACAATATTCATAACCTATGTTAATATGGTTATCGCATAATTCATTTCTTTGACTTTTGTGCATAGGATTACTTAGGATTAAACTGTCAATCCTAAAACATACATTCAAATCATATCTCAAAGCAATTAGTCCTATGACCCCTCACTAGGACTATCCTAGCCAAGGCTTTGCTAAATTGAAATACTATTGAACACAGCTCCTATGTTTAGGAGTCGCCAATCCCATCTTGACTCACGCACTGACTCCTCAAGTACTTGACTGTACCCAAAAATCTTTCATCACTGAATTAGAAATTCAGGTAGTCCAGCATCAAAGCATAGTGAGTTGCTTGAAAGTCACTATGGTGATGTCAAGTCGGAGGGAAACTTATGTCCATATTTCATCTGAGCAATTCTTGATAGCAGAAAAGCTCTAGAGTTGGTCATGTTCAGTACAGATGTATCCCTACATCTCACCTGCATAATATACCAGTATTTTCACACTCCTTGATAAGAGGACAATCAATCTATATGGCACATAACAACCTATACTTGATAAATATTACCATCCTTGACAACAACATATCATTTGATCATGAATAATTTTTAGGACTAAATGATAAATCCTTCTTTATCGATTCTAAATAATCTAACTTCATCACAATAGATAGGAGTTCATTAGAAAATGAAAGATTTATGATGAAAAGTTAGAATAATTTTTATTCAATTAATAATTGATATATAATTATATAAAATAGCTCAATTATCAATAGACTGATGATTGGCTTTGGAACACTATTCCCAACAAGCAATTATGGTGGACTTTTTCTTTTAAGGGGGACTTTCATCCACTTTTCCTTCCATCAGCAACATTCAAAATATTTTGTGAGATGATGATAGAATGGTGCAATCCCTTAGAGAGGGATGAAGCTATATTCCTTTGCTAGGATCACGATCATCTACTTGAAGAAGTTGAAGGGCCTCAGTGGATTTTGGTTGATTCAGAGATGTTCGCAATGGATGTTTTGACTATGAGACATCTATGTTCTCAATCTTGAGATCTTTGTCATTTTGCTTCCACCTTGAGGGTAGTCGTTCCCTTGGCCCTAAGAGCTTTGTCACTACACCCTTGTCTTATGAAAGTAGGGATTCAATGATTGTTCCTTTGGTGCTTCATGGTGCGCCGCCTCTGAAGGGGAGGAGGGAGTCAAACCACTACCAGGGATGAAGGTCTAGATTGCATCTTTAGCCTCGAAGGCTCCCTCTACTATGGTCTCGTCAAAGATTATAGTTTTGAGATGTCGAGGTAGGGCTTTGATGTAAACCTGAGTGCTCCTTGGGGTACTCAAGCGTGCATCTATATCGACAGAAGGCATCTTGGTCTGAGGTTGCATGGAGTTGGACTCCAAGCAAATACGGCCTTGACCTTGATGGACTCATCTTGATCTCAATAAGCTCGCAACTCACCTTAATCTCTACAGGCTCATGGTTGTACTATTTCTACTTCAGGATGCTTTACTGAAGCGAGGATGACAATGTTATACGTAGGTCTTAATTCCATGGGGTTTGTTGTAATTTTGATGTAAAACTTTTTTGTTTTCTTTTTGTAGTTTTTTGAAAAAGCAATACTTGTGTTATTGCTTTTATAAGAACTTTTCTTCTACAAATAAATAAATATCATTCTCTATTTTCTATTTGTCGAGGTGAATGTGGACTTTGGAGAGATTGCTCTTGATCCGAGGAGTTCTTCTATAAGGCATTCCAACCTCAGAAATTTTGCTATTATTCAGTTTCAACTAGCAAAACTTTGCTAAATTGATGTCCTAATTGAAGAGATCTTGAGGCAAACTATTCTGATTAGAGAAACTTGTTGAGTTAATGTCCCAATCAAAGGGAACTTATGCTAAGCAGTTTTAATCTGAGGAACTTGCTAAGTTAACATCTCAATCGAAGAGATCCTAGGCGAAGCAGTTTTGATCTAAGAAACTTGTTGAGTTAATATCCCAATCAGAAAGATATTGTATGAAGTAGTTCCAATCTAAGAAACTTGCTAAGTTAACATTCTAAACAAAGGATCTTGTACAAAGTAGTTCCGATCTGAGAAACTTACTAAGTTAATATCCTGAGCAGAGTGATCTTGTACGAAGTAGTTTCGATCTGAGAAACTTGTTGAATTAACATCTCGATCAGAGGGATCTTGTATGAAGTAATTTCGATCTAAGGGATCTTGTATAAAGTAGTTCTGATCTAAGAAACTTGTTGGGTTAATATCTCCAACAGAGGGATCTTATATGAAGCAGTTTTGATCTGAGAAACTTGCTGAGTTAACATCTCAATCAAAGGGATCATGTATGAGGCAATTCTAATCTAAGAAACTTGTTGAGTTAACATCTCGATCAGAGGGATCTTGTATGAAGTAGTCCTAATATGAGAAACTTGCTCAGTTAACATCGCAATCAAAGGGACCTTGGAGAGGTTTCTTCCAAATTTTTCCTGTCATGCAAGCCTGAGTTGATGAATTTGAAAATTCATTTGTTCAGCATTATATGAATCATTGATAATACATGTGAAGATTGGATGAATTCCAAGGCCTAGGGAGTAAAGTCCCATTTAGTTGCTTTAGACGATAAGTTCCTGGGCATACCACCTCATTGACTTAGTAGAGGCCTTTCCAATTAGGTGAAAGCTTTTCTTGCTTCATGGGTTGTGAGACTTCGACTCTTCGATGAATAAGATCACCAGCTTGGAATTCTTTGGTTTTGACCTGAGCATTGTAGTATTTGGCTATCCTCTGACAATAAGCAGCCATTCTCATTGCAACACGCTCCTTGCTTTCTTCAACTAGATTGAGGTTAGCTCTAAGCCACACTAGATTAACCTTGATCCCATAGGAAGAACCTTAAAATTGTTTTATGTAAGAATTCTACAATACTCTAAACTATTTACGGTCCTCAAAGGAAATCTGATTTGGTCAGGTTCGTCCAGATCTGATCAGATCAAGAGATATATTTCAAAAATTTTTCTCTTGATCCCAATCAGATCTTGATATATTTTAGATCTGATTCTTATTATTTTAATAAATAAAATAAAATAAGATAAATTAAATCAAATTTAATTTACCTGATTTGGGTAATCCTATTACCCTGTAGATGATCCTGATTGCAGCGGAAGGTTCTGGATCTAGCCACGCAAGCGCCTGGCCTCTACCGGTATCCACTCGGGTTGGATCTGGAGATCCTCTTCTTCTCTATCACACCTCCAAAAATCAGATCTGGATCTGATCTGGAGGATCTTCAAAACTCTTTTGAAGATCTGCAGTCGTCCTTTTGCAGCAGCGCAGCCTTCTTGCTTTTGATCGCCTTTCCTTTGATCTGAATCGCACCAACCTAAGTCCAAAACTCTTTTGGACGTGGAGAGCAAGGAGAAGAAGAAGTATGGCATGGAGGAAGGAGGGGAGAGGCAGCCTTGGGGCATGTGGGTTTCTCAATTGAATTGCATTAGCAATTAGGGTTGGGCGCAGGGTCTTATTTATAGACCTCTTGTGATCCAACTCCTCTTCCTCCCCAACCAATCACAACCCTTTGTGAAATCAGATCTAAATCTGATTGGTTGGAAATAGAGACCCCTGGATTCCTCCTTAGAGGGCGCCTAAGACCAGTCAAACTGGATTCTTAGTAGAACTCTGAATTGGAATCCAAAAGGGAGGTGGAGTCCTTGTCCAACAAGGACTCCTAGGCGCCTCCTAACTTGGGCTCACGCCACCCTTGGCGTGCGCCCTTCTCCTTGCCAGGTTCTGGCAGGGGGACAGGCCCCCACCAGCTCTCCAATAGGTGCATGACATGTGGTCAAAAGTCAAAGGGTCAATGGTCAACGTTTGACCAGTCAAAGGTAGACTTTTGACCAAAGTCAAAGAACAAGAAATGGCAGGTGACCAAAAATGGCAGGTAATGTCTTACAAAATAAGACAACCTATTCTGACTTGGACAACCTCCAGTCAGACCATATGAAGGCCTCTGATTGAGCACAAACTCCTTTGGCTCAGTCAGGACAACTTATTTATGATAGTAAAAGAAGAACGTTAGGTTCAATCGAGTGCTAGCACGATTTCCTTGAACCTAATTGAATCTCATTCAGATCAATTGAACTAGATCAGTTCAATTGATGATCACCAGATTCAAACCCTTGTTTGTGTGACCCAGTTAGGTTCAGTTCTGTATGGTAATGGGATATGTCATGATCTCTATCATCGACATCATCGAAACTCCTTTCGATGGATCAGAACTCTTCTGATTCGAACAGCTAGAATGATCGATCATCTAAATCATTCTAATTGCTCCCAAAATCCACCAGTGACACCTAGCAGTATATGGTGGCAACCCATCAGAGCTGAATGCGAACCTCTTGGTGCAGCTACCTGTGTGATTAAGTTCTTCTATCTTGAGCCCCGATCAGATTAGGGTTAAGGTAAACTCGTCAAACCCTAGTCTCTGTCATATGATGTAATCATTCGATTCGAGTCCAATGTGAAAATCTAAATAGAAACTCTTTCTATTATTTCACTCTGCCATGGCCATGGGCTTCAGGACTTGATTCTCATGATTATCATAGGGCTGCTCCTCTACCACCGAGGTAGATAGATCCCATCTTGATGCAATCCAGTTCCTACAATGAACATGCTATAGCCAACATACACCTCAGGGTTCCATATGGCTAGGAGACCGAGTAATGGTGTAGTCAAACTATAACACCCTCAAGGTGAACTGCCGATGCATCTCAGGTCAAAGAACCAGACACACTACTGCAGCATCGAGTCAGTCATTGACGAGAAGGTAGACTTCCTAATGACTACTCGAGGTGGTCACGCTCAGTGCCCTCGTTCTCTAACGAGTACCTGTACTCTCGCTCCGGTGTCTCCACACCGTAGACTCAAGACTCATCTACTAAAGAGAAGCGATTGTACACCAACCTTCCGGATCAATCACCATCCTCGTGATGATCCTATGGTCGGGAGCATGTTTATGAGTTAATAATGATTATTCATGTCTTAAATTTTCAACTCTTGAAAATATGAATTATCATTACCATTAACTCAAAGGATGTATCACAGACACTAAATACACATATGTGATAGAAAATAACCCATTTTATTGATTATAGTCAAAATTATAATTTTGCCCCTAGAAGTGTATTACAAGTGTCAGCCAATTCTGGCTTCTAGGGCACATATATCTAACAATCTCCCACTTGTCCTAAAGCCAATTGGCTACAAGTCTAAGTCCCATCTTCTCAAGGTGGGCTTCGATCTTCTGCTGGCCCAACGGCTTTGTAAGTGGGTCTGCCACATTATCTGCGGAGTTGACTCTCTTGACCTCAACGTAACCTTTCTCAAGGTAATCGCGGATGAGATGATATCGCCGCTCAATGTGCTTGGACTTTCTGGTGAGACCTCGGCTCCTTAGCAAGGGCTATGGCGCCATTGTTGTCGCAGTAAAGAGGAATGGCATCTGATGGCATTACTCCAATTTCTGCAGCAAACTTCTTGTACCAGAATGCTTCCTTTGCAGCCTCTGATGCAGCTATATATTCTGCTTCCATGGTGGAATCTGCTATCACAGTTTGCTTGGAACTCTTCCAGCTGACAGCTCCACCATTGCACACAAACAGACTTCCAGATGTCGACTTTCGATCATCTATATCAGGACATGAAATCCGAGTCTGTGTATCCCTGGACTTGGAGTTCTCCATTACCAAAGACCAACATCATATCCTTAGTTCTTCTCAAGTACTTAAGGATACATTTCACAGAAGTCCAGTGTTCTTCACCTGGATTTGACTGATATCTGCTTGTGACACTCACAGCATGGGCTATATCAGGTCGTGTACATAGCATGGCATACATGAGGCTCCCTATTGCAGAAGCATAAGGGATCTTGCTCATGCGTTCTATTTCCTCAGGTGTGCTGGGGCACATCTTCTTGGAAAGATGAATACCATGTCTGAAGGGTATTAATCCCCTCTTAGAGTTTTCCATACTAAACCTCTTTAGTACTTCCTCTATGTACATCTTCTGTGAAAGTCCTAGCATCCTATTCGGTCTATCCCTATAGACCTTAATTCCTAGAATAAAGGATGCTTCACCTAGGTCTTTCATGGAGAATTCCTTGGACAACCACATCTTTGACTGATGTCAACATGGGAATATCATTCCCAATAAGGAGGATGTCATCCACGTACAATACGAGGAAGACAACAGCGCTCCCACTGACCCTTTTTGAAAACACATGGTTCCTCTTCATTTTTGATGAAACCAAACTTTTTGATCACATCATTGAAATGAGTGTTCCAGCTCCGAGATGCTTGCTTAAGTCCATATATGGACCTTTGCAGCTTGCAAACCTTGTGATCAGTATCACTGGATGTGAAACCTAGCGGCTGTTCCATATAGATATCTTCCTCAAGATATCCATTTAGGAATGCCATTTTTCACGTCCATTTGCCATATTTCATAATCGAAATAGGCTGCAACAGGCAAGCAATGTGCGGATGGATTTTAGCATAGCCACTGGGGGAAAAGGTATCCTGATAGTCAATGCCTTCGCGTTGACTATAACCTTTTGCCACTAGTCTAGCCTTGAATGTCTCCACATTCCCATCTGCACCAATCTTTCTCTTGAAGATCCATTTACACCCAATAGGTACTATACCTTCTGGTGGATCTACCAAGGTCCAGACTTGGTTTGAGTGCATCGAGTCAATTTCTGACTGCATTGCCTCTAGCCATTTCTCGGAGTCGATATCTGATATCGCCTCGTTGTAGGTTTTGGGATCATCACCATGAGCACCATTACCTACGAGGAACATTTCCTCTACGTCCTCTGAAATAATACCTAAGTATCTTTCAGGGGGATGGGAAAACTCTTTCCGATCTACGAGGTGGAGGAGGTAGTGTTCTTATTGGCTCAACCTGATTTGGTTCCAATTGGTCCTTAGCTCGTTTTGCACTTGTGAGACTTTCTCATCAAGCTTAATCTGCTTTCCAATGCCGCTATCTTGAATAAACTATTTTTCAAGAAAGATGGCATGTCGACTCACAATCACATTGTGGTCTTCTGGAATGTAGAAATAGTATCCTAATGACTCTTTAGGATATCCTATGAATCGAGCTCTGAAAGGACCTAAACTCTAACTTGTCCGCTTGTTGTCTTTTGACATGAGCCGGACAACCCCAAATTCTGAGATGACTCAGACTTGGTTTCTTACCGTGCCATATCTCATACGGTGTGGTAGGAACGGTTTTAGAGGGAACCCTATTCAGTAGATAGAATTGAAGTTAACAATGAGTGTCCCCAAAGAAAATCAGGGAGGTCTGTGAAGCTCATCATGGATCGAACCATATCCAATAGAGTCCGATTTCTCCATTCTGAAACCCCGTTGAGTTGAGGTGTTCCTGGTGGAGTCCATTGAGAGACTATGCCATTTTTCCTTAAGATAGTCTAGGAATTCCCGGCTAAGGTATTCACCTCCTCGATCTGATCGAAGAACCTTAATGGGTTTTTCCAGTTTATTTTTTCTACTTCATGTCTGAATTCTTTGAACTTTTCAAAAGCTTCAGACTTGTGTCTCATAAGATACACATACCCATACCTAGACAGATCATCGGTAAAGGTAATGAAGTAGACAAAATTGCCTCTAGCCGGCACATCAAATGGGCCGCACACATCAGTATGTACTAGGGCAAGGAGATCTGTGGCCCTCTCCCCATGTCCAACAAAAGGGAGTTTAGTCATTTTGCCTTGAAGACAAGATTCACAAGTTGGATATGACTCAAAAGTCAATGGACTCAATAGCCCATTTTTCTCCAATTTGTTGATCCTATCTTCTGCTATATGACCTAATCTCAGGTGCCATAGATATCTGTCGTTTGGACTATCCCTAGGTCGTTTGGCATTCACGTTTTGCTCGATAGTTAGAATAGGTACATCAATATGTAGCTGATAAAGACCATTAATAAGGAAACCATTTGCAATTTTATTTCTTTCATAAAGAATGTTACAATGGTCCTTAAAGAAGGTGATCACATAACCTTCTTGTGCTAAGCATGAAACAGAAATCAAATTCCTGCTAGCTGCAGGCACATAATAACAGTCTTTTAAAACTAAGTCTAAACCAGATGGTAATCGAAGAGGGTATGTTCCCACGGCTACTGCAGCAACTCTTGCTCCATTACCGATGCGTAGGATCATGTCTCCATCCCTCAGCCTCCTGCTATCCTCAAGACCCTGCATAGAAGTGCACAGATGAGCACTAGAACCAGAGTCAAGCACCCAACTGGATGCAGAAGAAACCGTAAGGTTAGACTCAATAACGAGCATACCTCCAGAAGGACCTTCCTTCTTGTTCTTCAGGGTGGCCAGGTAAGTAGGGCAGTTCCGCTTCCAATGGCCGTCGCTGTTGCAATGGAAACACTTTCCTTTGCCATCGGCCTTTTTCTTCGGTTCTGCCTTCTTCTTCTTTGATCCTTCCACCTTTTGCTTTTTCACAGACTTCTTTTTCTTTCCATAAGACTTTCTTTTGGAAGAAGTCCGTTCCATAGCAAGAACTGAGCCTTTAGAACCTTTCATAGAAAGCTCAGCGGTAACCAGCATATTCATTAACTTCGGCCAAGGAATTTTGAAGTTTATGCATGTGGTAATTCATGATGAATTGCCCATATGCATCAGTCAAGGATTGCAGAATAATATCGTTCTGCAGATCCAAGTCCAACTTCACACCGAGCTTCTCAAGCTCTTCCATGTCCTTGATCATTGTCAGACAGTGATCTTGGACTGACTGCCCATCACGCATCTTAGCCTTAAAAAGTCATTTCGTGACTTGATATTTGGCTGCGCGACTCTGTTCACCAAACATCTCCTGCAGGTGAGCCAACATTTGGCGAGCAGTCCCGATATCTTCATGTTGGCGCTGGAGCTCATCAGACATCGAGCCCAACATGTAATATCTGGCCTTATTATCTTCGTCAATCCATTTTTTCCAGAGACGCTCTCTGTTCAACAGGATGGACGGGCTGGTAAGGTGGGAGGGTCCTGGTCCAAAACATGGGTTAACTTCTCGGAACCCAAAATAATTTTGTAGTTCCTGAGCCAATCTTTATAATTGGGTCCAGTCAGTCTATGTGTGTCCAGGATACGTGCCAATGGGTTGGACGCAGACATTTTCCTGTAGAGAGTCAAAGATTCTAGTTAGATACTGTAATTTTGACTTGACCAATTTGTTTAGGGATTTTATTTTTAAACAAATTAGCTCCCACTATTTTCTCGGATCCCTACACTCCCTCTGTAGAGATGCGAAAAATCTCCACGATTAATGATTTCTAGTGGGTGGTGCGGTCTCACCAACTGACTCATCACCTCACCTAACAGTTATTGGTGATGGGTTAGCCAATGAGTGAACAACTCTTGTTCAATGATTCTCTAATCATGGTGCACCCAAACTTGGTCTCTAATTCATGAATCTCACCGTATCCGAAATATTGATCCACTCCTTAGTTAAGTCAGACCCACCATTTGCATAGACTGGGTTCCTAATTGAGTCTCTCACCGTATCCAAATATTGAGCCCAACTCATCCTCCAGCCCATAGCATCCAATGCCTAATAGACATGGTTGCATCTTCCGGTGCAACTGAGCCACTGTATCCAGCCGAGAACAATCAACCCCGGGAAGGGCCCGCACATCTACAATGGTGGAAGACCTCAGACTTAATCTTTTCTTAGGGAGAATTGATTCAGGTCTCATTAAACTAGACTTGGCTTAGTCATAACAATTATGACTAACCTAGTGGCATGGGTTAGCTCGGATTATTGACCACCTCAGATCAGAACTGTGTCAACAGATATGGCCAGGTAAGTGAGACCGGTGGAAGGAATATGCCATTAACTCGTACAAGAATGCATTCAGGTCGAGTAGCTTCCAATTAAAAACCAGTCGGTCGTATGTGCCAAACTTACCTTAGACACCAAATTGTTGAGTCAGAACCAATTGGGTTAGCCTACAATCCAGACTCTAACCTCTGAGCCTAATTAGGTCTTGCTTGATCGTGACTCGATCTTGACCCAGACTTAATCCTATTAGGCTGGTCAATTTAAGCATTGTTGATCCCATCTAACCAACTCTTGATTCGGTTTGATCAACCGCTTAGACCTAATTGAGCTACCCAAGCCCGAACCCAGTATTATGAATATGTCTTAGATCTGAAATTCTCAATTTTAGACCTAATTAATATTCCATAAACTTAATTCTTAATTAAGTAGGGTTCATAAACAAAATATGCACAATAAATCCTAGGGTTTCAGGATCTAGGGTTTTGCAGAAAGTAAGTTTTGGGTTTCTGATTAAGGACGAACACGCAGCACCCCTACACATCATAAGAACACCCCATCGAATGGGAAGAGAGGGCCTTTAAACCCTTCTTCGTTCTTATGACCGGACGGCCAAGAGGAACGCCTTAATCAGGAACATGTAAATACTACAAAACAGTATTTAGATCTATATCATATATCTCATATACAAATTAGATCTAATCATGGCATATTTTGCATACATCTCATGTATCAAATCATGCATATTTTTAGATCTAAATTATCTCATAATAATCTAAAAAATTAGATTTAAATTGATCTAATCAAAATAAATTCTAATCTAGACAATTATGTAGAACTATTCTACAACTAGTCTAGACATGCATCAATCATATCTCATATGATATTTAAAATTAAATAATTTTTATTTGCTATTTTTTAGATGTTATTATAACACTTATAATATCAAAAAATAGTAAATAAAAGATCTAAAATATGATTTAATCAGATTAAATCAAAACATGCAAGACTATTCTATAGAACTATTCTATTCTAGAACTAGTCATGCATATCTTCTAATCTTAGATCCAAATCATTTAATTTTAATTTTTTTGATTTCAGATCTGATCACATCTCATGTGACATCTGAAAATCACTTTATTTTCTAATTAAAATAAATTTAAAATCAGATCTAAATAATTTTAGAACCATGGCTCTGATACCAGTTGAAGGGAAAATCCTGATTTCCCGGTCCAGGTTCGTTCAGATCTGATCAGATCAAGAGATATATTTCAAAAATTTTTCTCTTGATCTCAATCAGATCTTGATATATTTTAGATCTGAATTCTTATTATTTTAATAAATAAAATAAAATAAGATAAATTAAATCAAATTTAATTTACCTGATTTGGGTAATCCTATTACCCTGTTGATGATCCTGATTGCAGCGGAAGGTTCTGGATCTAGCCACGCAAGCGCCTGGCCTCTACCGGTATCCACTCAGGGTTGGATCTAGGAGATCCTCTTCTTCTCTATCACATCCTCCAAAAATTAGATCTGGATCTGATCTGGAGGATCTTCAAAACTCTTTTGAAGATCAGCAGTCGTCCTTTTGCAGCAGCGCAGCCTTCTTGCTTTTGATCGCCTTTCTTTGATCTGAATCGCACCAACCAAGTCCAAAACTCCTTTTGGACGTGGAGAGCAAGGGGAGAAGAAGCTATTGGCATGGAGGAAGGAGGGGAGAGGCAGCCTTGGGGCATGGGGTTTCTTCAATTGAATTTTTAGAATCTAGAGTTGGGCGCAGGGTCTTATTTATAGACTAAGCTTGTGATCCAACTCCTCTTCCTTCCCAACCAATCACAACCCTTTGTGAAATCAGATCTAAATCTGATTGGTGGAAATAGAGTCCCCTGGATTCCTCCTTAGAGGGTGCCTAAGACCAGTCAAACTTGGATTCTTAGTAGAACTCTAATTGGAATCCAAAAAGGAGATGGAGTCCTTGTCCAACAAGGACTCCTAGGCGCCTCCAACTTGGGCACACGCCAAGGGTTGGCGTGCGCCCTTCTCCTTGCCAGGTTCTGGCAGGGGGACAGGCCCCCACCAGCTCTCCAATAGGTGCATGACATGTGGTCAAAAGTCAAAGTGTCAATGGTCAACGTTTGACCAGTCAAAGGTAGACTTTTGACCAAAGTCAAAGAACAAGAAATGGCAGGTGACCAAAAATGGCAGGTAATGTCTTACAAAATAAGACAACCTTTTCTGACTTGGACAACCTCCAGTCAGACCATATGAAGGCCTCTGATTGAGCACAAACTCCTTTGGCTCAGTCAGGACAACTTATTTATGATAGTAAAAGAAGAACGTTAGGTTCAATCGAGTGCTAGCACGATTTCCTTGAACCTAATTGAATCTCATTCAGATCAATTGAACTAGATCAGTTCAATTGATGATCACCAGATTCAAACCCTTGTTTGTGTGACCCAGTTAGGTTCAGTTCTGTATGGTAATGGGATATGTCATGATCTCTATCATCGACATCATCGAAACTCCTTTCGATGGATCAGAACTCTTCTGATTCGAACAGCTAGAATGATCGATCATCTAAATCATTCTAATTGCTCCCAAAATCCACCAGTGACACCTAGCAGTATATGGTGGCAACCCATCAGAGCTGAATGCGAACCTCTTGGTGCAGCTACCTGTGTGATTAAGTTCTTCTATCTTGAGCCCCGATCAGATTAGGGTTAAGGTAAAACTCGTCAAACCCTAGTCTCTGTCATATGATGTAATCATTCGATTCGAGTCCAATGTGAAAATCTAAATAGAAACTCTTTCTATTATTTCACTCTGCCATGGCCATGGGCTTCTGGACTTGATTCTCATGATTATCATAGGGCTGCTCCTCTACCACCGAGGTAGATAGATTCCATCTTGATGCAATCCAGTTCCTACAATGAACATGCTATAGCCAACATACACCTCAGGGTTCCATATGGCTAGGAGACCGAGTAATGGTGTAGTCAAACTATAAACACCCTCAAGGTGAACTGCCGATGCATCCTCAGGTCAAAGAACCAGACACACTACTGCAGCATCGAGTCAGTCATTGACGAGAAGGTAGACTTCCCTAATGACTACTCGAGGTGGTCACGCTCAGTGCCCTCGTTCTCTAACGAGTACCTGTACTCTCGCTCCGGTGTCTCCACACCGTAGACTCAAGACTCATCTACTAAAGAGAAGCGATTGTACACCAACCTTCCGGATCAATCACCATCCTCGTGATGATCCTATGGTCGGGAGCATGTTTATGAGTTAATAATGATTATTCATGTCTTAAATTTTCAACTCTTGAAAATATGAATTATCATTACCATTAACTCAAAGGATGTATCACAGACACTAAATACACATATGTGATAGAAAATAACCCATTTTATTGATTATAGTCAAAATTATAATTTTGCCCCTAGAAGTGTATTACAAGTGTCAGCCAATTCTGGCTTCTAGGGCACATATATCTAACATTTAGCCCTAAACACTACACACAGGTACCTTCTAACAAAACTTTTTGCATATTGCTACATGGTGGGCTAATAATAGCCTTACCGAAGAATCTTATAAGATAAGGATCTTCCCCCCAAGTGACTTTTGCAATTCCTTTTGTAGACCTCTCATAGAGTGTAGCCAGCTTCAAACAGGCATAGGCACTTTAGAAGTGGCAAAGAGAAGGATCGCTTGTATAATTTATTATTGAGCAATACATATCTAGCGGCCTTGTCCCTAATCCTCAAAACTTCTTTTTGATCAAGTGGTAGCTCACTTGATTTAGAAATTTTAAAAGAGTATCCATCCAGCTAGACTCCTCATCGATTTGCTAGATGGCAACGGGCTCTTCTAGGCTCGTGGTTCTCATGACCTCAAAATGGTCTCTTTCTTTAGATCGATGGGCTACGATGATGTCAATTTGGATAAGGCATCGACTCTAGTATTTTGTGCCCTAGATGTTAGATATATGTGTTCTAGAAGTTAGAATTGGCTGACATTTGTAATACACTTCTAGGGGCAAAATTATAATTTTGACTAATATCAATAAAATAGGTTATTTTCTATCACATGTGTATTTAGTGTCTGTGATACATCCTTAGAGTTAATGCTAATGATAATTCATATTTTCAAGAGTTGAAAATTTAAGACATGAATAATCATTATTAACTCATAAAATGCTCCCGACCATAGGATCATCACGAGGATGGTGATTGATCCGGAAGGTTGGTGTACAATCACTTCTCTTTAGTAGATGAGTCTTGAGTCTATGGTGTGGAGACACCGGAGCGAGAGTACAGGTACTCGTTAGAGAATGAGGGCACTGAGCGTGACCACCTCGAGTAGTCATTAGGAAGTCTACCTTCTCGTCAATGACTGACTCGATGCTGCAGTAGTGTGTCTGGTTCTTTGACCTGAGGTGCATCGGTAGTTCACCTTGAGGGTGTTATAGTTTGACTACACCATTACTCGATCTCCTAGCCATATGGAACCTGAGGTGTATGTTGGCTATAGAGCATGTTCATTGTAGGAACTGGATTGCATCAAGATGGAATCTCTATCTACCTCGGTGGTAGAGGAGCAGCCCTATGATAATCATGAGAATCAAGTCCAGAAGCCCATGGCCATGGCAGAGTGAAATAATAGAAAGAGTTTCTATTTAGATTTTCACATCGGACTTGAATCGAATGATTACATCATATGATAGAAACTAGGGTTTGACGAGTTTTACCTTAACCCTAATCTGATCGGGCTCAAGATAGAAGAACTTAATCACACAGGTAGCTGCACCAAGAGGTTCGCATTCAGCTCTGATGGGTTGCCACCATATACTGCTAGGTGTCACTGGTGGATTTTGGGAGCAATTAGAATGATTTAGATGATCGATCATTCTAGCTGTTCGAATCAGAAGAGTTCTGATCCATCGAAAGGAGTTTCGATGATGTCGATGATAGAGATCATGACATATCCCATTACCATACAGAACTGAACCTAACTGGGTCACACAAATAAGGGTTTGAATCTGGTGATCATCAATTGAACTGATCCAGTTCAATTGATCTGAATGAGATTCAATTAGGTTCAAGAAAATCATGCTAGCACTCGATTGAACCTAACGTTCTTCTTTTGCTATCATAAATAAGTTGTCCTGATCTGAGCCAAAGGAGTTTGTGCTCAATCAGAGGCCTTCATATGGTCTGACTGGAGGTTGTCCAAGTTAGAAAAGGTTGTCTTATTTTGTAAGACATTACCTGCCATTTTTGGTCACCTGCCATTTCTTGTTCTTTGACTTTGGTCAAAAGTCTACCTTTGACTGGTCAAATGTTGACCATTGACACTTTGACTTTTGACCACATGTCATGCACCTATTGGAGAGCTGGTGGGGGCCTGTCCCCCTACCAGAACCTGGCAAGGAAAGGGCGCACGCCAATGGCGTGTCCCAAGTGGAGGCGCCTAGGAGTCCCTGTTGGACAGGGACTCCATCTCCTTTTTGGATTCAATTAGAGTTCTCCTAAGAACCAACTTTGACTGGTCTTAGGCACCCTCTAAGGAGGAATCCAAGGGACTCTATTCCCACCAATCAGATTTAGATCTGATTTCACAAAGAGTTTGTGATTGGTTGGGAAGAAGAGGAAGTTGGATCACAGTTAGTCTATAAATAAGACCCTGCGCCCAACTCAAATTGAAGTTGAAGATTGAATCACAATTCCCATGCCCCAGGCTGCTCTCCCTCCTTCCTCCATGCCAAACCACCTTCTCCCTCTCCTCTCCATGTCCAAAAGTGTTTTGGATTCTTGGTTGGTGCAATCCAGATTGAAGAAAGGCGACTGAAAGCTAGAAGGCTGCACTGCTGCAAAGGATGACTGCTGATCTTCGAAAAGAGTTTTGAAGATCCTCCAGATCAGATCCAAATCTAATTTTTGGAGATCTGATAGAGAAGAAGAGGATCTCTAGATCCAGCCTGAGTGAATATCGGTAGAGGCTAGGCACTTGCATGGCTAGATCTAGAACCTTCCGCTGCTCACAGGATCATCATCGGGTAATAGGATTATCCACTTTAAGGTAACTTAAATTTGATTTAATTTATCTAAATTATTTTAATTTCTAAAATAATAATAATCAGATCTAAAACATCCCAAATCTGATTAGGATCAAAGAGAAAAATTTTTAAAATATATTTCTTGATCTGATCAGATTTGAACGAACCTGGTCCGAAAAATCAGGATTTTTCTTCACTAGAAACTTATTGAATATTAAAATTTTTAAAGAATGAGGTCAGATCTTTTAGGTTTTGGAGGTATTTATTCATATTCTCTTCTCAAGCCTTGTATTCATCCTTGATTTATTCAACTAGCAGTTGAGAGTCACTGAAGACCTTCAGATACTAGGCCTCAGCTTCTTTGACGATCTTTTGTCCTATGATCAGAGTTTCATATTCTGCTTCATTATTCATGGTAGGAAACTTGAAGTGTAGGGCATATGCAGCCACATCTCCTTCAAGACTAGATAAAATGAGCCCAGTTCCTGATCTTGATAAATTTGATGAGCCGTCAACATCAAGCATCCATAACTCTTCTAGGTCTGATCCCAAGTTTTTGTCATCTTTTAAGCTTGTGGGGTCTTCTGGCCTTTTTTCGACATTTACTTCTTTCGAACATTCCTTGTCCGAGATGGTACATTCAAGAACAAAATCGGTCAGAATTTGGGCTTTGATAGAAGGTCTTGGTTGGTAATGTATACCTAACTTTGAAAGTTCCAAGGCCCATTTTGCGATCCGACCTGAAGTACCTGGATGGTGTAGCACCACTTTAATTGGCTGATCTGTGAGCAGCACCATGGTGTGAGCTTGGAGGTATGGTTGGAACTTCCTTGCTTTGATAACTAATGCGAAAACCAACTTTTCCAATTTGCAGTATCTAGTCTCGACATCATGAAGAACCATGCTGGTATAATAAATAGGCCTCTATAGGCATCCTTCTTCCTGGATGAGGATGATGCTGATGGATACTAGAGAAATAGTAAGGTATAAAAGGAACTCTTTGCCTGGTTGAGGTTTGGTGAGCAAAGCTGGAGAGCTGAGATACTTCTTTAGCTCTTCAAAGGCTTCTTGGCATTTTGAAGTCTGCTAAAAATTTCTTGGGCTACCTGAGAGTCTAGAAAAAGGAAAGACATCTCTCGACTAACTTGGAGACAAAACGGTTAAGAGAGGCTACCTTACTAGTGAGGTATTGTACCTCTTTAACTATTTTTGTAGGTATTATCTCTAGAATTACTTTAATCTTTTCTAGATTTGCCTTGATGCCTCTGCATGAAACCATGAAGCCAAGAAATTTTTCGGTAGTGACTTCGAAGGCATAGTTTGTAGGATTCATCCTCATCTTGTATTGGTGAAGAGTATTGAAGGTTTCTTGGAGGTCTGTAATGTGGTTTGATGTTGCTTGACTCTTGACCAACATGTCATTGACATATTTCTAGATATTCCTATAGATCTGATCTTTAAAGATCTTATACACCAGTCTTTGGTATGTAGTCCCTACATTTTTCAGGCCAAAGGATATCATCCTATAATAAAATAGTCCATAATTAGTAATAAAGGCTATTTTCTCCTCATCTTCAGATGCTATCTGGATTTGATTGTAGTCAGATTAGGCATTCATAAAGTTAAGGAGCTCATGCGTTGAGGTAGCATCAACTAGCTAGTCGATTTAGGGTAGTGGATAGCTGTCTTTAGGGCAGGCTTTGTTCAGGTTGGTGAAGTTGATACACATGCACTTTTTTCACTAAAATTCTTCACCAACATGATGTTCACTAGTCAATCTAGGTACATCGCTTCTCTGATGAAGTCAACTTTGATCAGCTTGTTCGACCTCTCAGTTATGGCCATCTAGCAATCTGGGGCAAAAATATGCTTCTTTTGCTTTATCGAATAGCAGGTTGGGTCCATCATTAGATAGTGGGATATCACCTTCGGGTCTATTCCAGGTATGTATATGGCTGACCAAGCAATAAGATCTGCATTTGCCTATAAAAGAGCGATTAGCTGATTTTTTGTTACCTGATTGAGGCATGAGCAAATCTTTATAGTTTGATGAGGCTTCTCAATCCTTAGCGGGATCTCCAAGAGTTCCTCAGATGGTTGGATGCATTCCTCGACCAAGTCATCTTGAGCATCCAACCCAACTGAGAATTCAGGCTAGATCTTTTCCTAATTCTCTGCTTGAAGTTTTGTGGCAATGCACTATTGAGCCATGGTTTGATTGCCTCAAATTCGTCCTACCCCATTTATTATTAGAAACTTCATCATCAAGTGGTAACTGGACACCATAACTCTTAATATCCACAAGCTGAGTCATGTAAGGATCGTGTTGTAGGCTGAGGGAAGCTTCATAATGAGAAAGTCCACTTGTATTGTGACTTGCAGAGGTGATGTGCCTACTGTGACATGTAGCTTGATTATTTCTTCTGATACTACTAAACCTTCAAAAAAATCCTAGATTAGTGTGTCAAATGTGCTTAACCAATCAAAAGTAAGCCCCATTTAGGAAAAGATAGAAAAATATAGAATATCAACCGACCTTCCATTATCAACAAAAACACGATCTACATTGTAGTCATCAATATAAACAGTCACAACCACTACATCATTGTGTGGCTGTTGTACACCCTCTATATCCTACTTGATGAAAATGATGGCATCTTCGAGCCTATCCTCAAGTCTTGGCCTCTTCGTTTCCACTAATCTTGACATAAAAGAGTAAGGGTGGTTCTCCTAAGTCTTAGAAGACCATGAAGGAGTCAAGGTAGTGGCTCCTAGAGGCTTGGATCGACTAGAGTTATATCAAGCAAGATGGAGGGCTGACACACTGTCGAGCTGGCTTGAGCTGAGATCAAGCCAGCTCGGGCCGAAATCAAGCTGGTTCTCTTAGAAAAATAGAGAATGTGTTTTGGAATTCTGTGGCTTGACAGGCGATCGAGCCGGCTCGAGTCTTCATCGAGCCAACTCGGATAGGTAGATAGATGAGCATGAGGATTTTTGTTTGATCTTGGATTGGGTCTAATCCAAGGGATCTTAAGGCCTGAGTTGAGAGACCTTAAGGTGGCTAATTCATGTATAGGGCTAAGTCTCCTAGGGATGAGAGCATACAAGACATGGACTTGGGTGAGTGTTTTCATGTATGAGTTAGTCTAGAAGAGTTTTTTAGGACTGAGTCAAGTTGGCTTTAGGTGTTTATATATATTTTGTATATGTAATGTTTTGAACAAGAGGAATAGAAATCCTTTTTCTCTCTAAAATCCTACTCTCTCTTTTTTTCTCTCTCTATATTTGCCACCGAATTTTTGGTGTATATTCATCAGTGCTGCTACCTTCTTCTGGTTGGAAGTCTTTGGTTGCTGGTTTAGGTCTTCTAATCTCTAGAAAATCAATGTTATAACTGGTATCAGAGCTCATATCATCTAGAGAAAGAGGAAGATCACAAAAGGAAGAGATTTATAGTAGCTAAAATTTTAGCAGGATCTTGACGAGGTATTTCTCATCTATTTTGGTAATTTTGCCATTGCGTGACTTGGATTCAGTCATGAGTAGCATAAAGATAGATTTTGAGAAGTTTAACAAAAAAGAGAGCTTTTTCATGTGAAAAGTTTGCATAGAGGATATCTTTTTGCAGCATGAATTAGATCAAGCATTGGAGAATAGGCTAGAAGGGATCACAAATCAACAATGAATGTCGATGGAGAAATGGGTGTGTTCGGCAATTAGAGGGTGTTTGGCAGACTCGATCCTCTATTTGGTGTTGGAAGAGAAAACTCTTAAAGGACTTTGGTCAAAGTTGTAAGATCTTTACATGGGAAAGAATATGTGCGACAAACTTATGTTGAAGAAGAGGCTGTATAGCCTTCATTGAAGGGAAATCCTGATTTCCCGGTCCAGGTTCGTCCAGATCTGATTAGATCAAGAGATATATTTCAAAAATTTTCTCTTGACCTTAATCAGATCTTGATATGTTTCAGATCTGATTCTTATTATTTTAATAAATAAAATAAAAGAAGATAAATTAAATCAAATTCAATTTACCTGATTTGGGTAATCCTATTACCCTGTAGATGATCCTGATTGCAGCGGAAGGTTCTGGATCTTAGCCACGCAAGCGCCTGGCCTCTACCGGTATCCACTCAGGTTGGATCTGGAGAACCTCTTCTTCTCTATCACACCTCCAAAAATCAGATCTGGATCTGATCTGGAGGATCTTCAAAACTCTTTTGAAGATCTGCAGTCGTCCTTTTGCAGCAGCGCAGCCTTCTTGCTTTTGATCGCCTTTCCTTGATCTGAATCGCACCAAACTAAGTCCAAAACACTTTTGGACGTGGAGAGCAAGGGGAGAAGAGAGTATGGCGTGGAGAAGGAGGGGAGAGGCAGCCTTGGACGTGGGAAATCTCTTTCAATAAGACTTTGACTTGGAATTAGGGTTGGGCGCAGGGTCTTATTTATAGACTAAGCGTGATCCAACTCTTCTTCCTCTCAACCAATCACAACCCTTTGTGAAATCAGATCTAAATCTGATTGGTTGAAAAAGAGACCCCTGGATTCCTCCTTAGAGGGCGCCTAAGACCAGTCAAACTGGATTCTTAGTAGAACTCTAATTGGAATCCTAAAGGGAGGTGGAGTCCTTGTCCAACAAGGACTCCTAGGTGCCTCCTACTTGGGCTCACGCCACCCTTGGCGTGCGCCCTTCTCCTTGCCAGGTTCTGGCAGGGGGACAAGCCCCCACCAGCTCTCCAATAGGTGCATGACATGTGGTCAAAAGTCAAAGGGTGAATGGTCAACGTTTGACCAGTCAAAGGTAGACTTTTGACCAAAGTCAAAGAACAAGAAATGGCAGGTGACCAAAATTGGCAAGTAATGTCTTACAAATAAGACAACCTATTCTGACTTGGACAACCTCCAGTCAGACCATATGAAGGCCTCTGGTTGAGCACAAACTCCTTTGGCTCAGTTAGGACAACTTATTTATGATAGTAAAAGAAGAACGTTAGGTTCAATCGAGTGCTAGCACGATTTCCTTGAACCTAATTGAATCTCATTCAGATCAATTGAACTAGATCAGTTCAATTGATGATCACCAGATTCAAACCCTTGTTTGTGTGACCCAGTTAGGTTTAGTTCTGTATGGTAATGGGATATGTCATGATCTCTATCATAGACATCATCGAAACTCCTTTCGATGGATCAGAACTCTTCTGATTCGAACAACTAGAATGATCGATCATCTAAATCATTCTAATTGCTCCCGAAATCCACCAGTGACACCTAGCAGTATATGGTGGCAACCCATCAGAGCTGAATGCGAACCTCTTGGTGCAGCTACCTGTGTGATTCAGTTCTTCTAGCTTGAGCCCCGATCAGATTAGGGTTAAGGTGAACTCATCAAACCCTAGTCTCTGTCATATGATGTAATCATTCGATTCGAGTCCAGTGTGAAAATCTAAATAGAAACTCTTTCTATTATTTCACTCTGCCATGGCCATGGGCTTCAGGACTTGATTCTCATGATCATCATAGGGCTACTCCTCTACCACCGAGGTAGATAGATCCCATCTTGATGCAATCCAGTTCCTACAATGAACATGTCACAGCCAACATACACCTCAGGGTTCCATATGGCTAGGAGACCGAGTAATGGTGTAGTCAAACTATAACACCCTCAAGGTGAACTGCCGATGCATCTCAGGTCAAAGAATCAGACACACTACTGCAGCATCGAGTCAGTCATTGACGAGAAGGTAGACTCCCTAATGACTACTCGAGGTGGTCACGCTCAGTGCCCTCATTCTCTAACGAGTACCTGTACTCTCGCTCCGGTGTCTCCACACCGTAGACTCAAGACTCATCTACTAAAGAGAAGCGATCGTACACCAACCTTCCGGATCAATCACCATCCTCGTGATGATCCTATGGTCGGGAGCTGTTTATGAGTTAATAATGATTATTCATGTCTTAAATTTTCAACTCTTGAAAATATGAATTATCATTACCATTAACTCAAAGGATGTATCACAGACACTAAATACACATGTGTGATAGAAAATAACCCATTTCATTAATTATAGTCAAAATTACAATTTTGCCCCTAGAAGTGTATTACAAGTGTCAGCCAATTTTGGCTTCTAGGGCACATATATCTAACATTCATATGGTCGAAGGTGGAGATATCCTCAGTCACATATAGTTGTTTGATCAAGTGAGCAATGAATTGCTGAATATTAGGGTGAAGATGGAGGAAAAAGATAAGTCATTGCTGTTACTTTGTTTGCTGCCCCCTTCCTTTGATCCACTGGTCACGACATTGCTCTAGGAGAAAGAGACACTATACTATCAAGACATTATCTCGGTGCTGTGCATGAATGAGCACAGAGAGAAGATGACTAAGAATGGCATTTTCCTAGCGGGTTTGACTATAGGGGAGAGATCTAGAAAAGGAAGGGTAAGAGAAAAATCAAGGGAATGATAAAAATTTTAGAAAGGCAAAAAATAGGTTAAGTGTTATAAGTGTTGGAAAATATATTCTAAAGCCAATCATCAGCCTATTGGCAGTTGTGCTACATTATATTTATAATTAATTTATTAATTAATAAAATATATTTTAAATATTTTTTTATCATAAAGTATTCATCTTCTAATGAACTTCATTCTTGTGATGAAGTCCTTAGGACTATTTAGCTTTGATAAAAAGAGGATTTATTGATTAGTCTTTAAAATAGTTCACGACCAAATGATAGTCTATTAATTAGGATGATAGCATCTATCGAGCATAGGTTCTTGTATGCAATATAGGTTGATTGTCCTCTTGACCAATGAGTGTGGAGACACTGGTATGGCATACAGGTGAGATGTAAGGGCACATTGTCATTAAACGTGATCAAATCTAGAGCATTCTACTATCAAGAATATCTCTGATGAGATATAGATATATGTATCCTTTAGACCCGAGATCACCTCAGTGACTTGTAAACAACTCACTGTGCTTTAGTACTGGACTAACTAAATTTTTAATTCAATAATAGAATGCTTCTAGGCACAGTCAAGTACTTGTGAAGTTGGTGTGTGATCGAGATTGACCACTCCAAGAGTTGGAGAACAATGTATCACCATATTTCAATATAGCAAAACTATGGCCAGGATAATCTATTAGATAGATTTGATATTTTGAAATATAATGTGGACAACCTGATCAGAGTTAACAGTTGAACTCTAAAATATTCTATAAGCATTTTGGTCAAGGAGATGAATTATATGGAAACTATATCCACATGGGTTCTAAGGATGTTATTCTACACATTCGATCTATCCGACCGTTAGATACCATTGCTAGATGGTCATTACAAATGGTATAGAAATTTATTTTTATGCTACTGGCATAGGTTCAGATCTATGAGGTCACACACATTAGAGTTCATGATCTGATTGGATGGTTAATCAACGATTAAGAATTGTTCTAGGATTAAACGATCAATATGATTGATGTTTAACCTGGTGCAAGTATTACAGAAGGATCGATTAGCAATTCGATTTCTAATTAGCTTAATTTGATTAAGTCAAAGAGCTGAGATTAAGTTTAATTAAATATAATTTAATTAGATTTGATTTAGACTTGATTTCATTAAGTTCAATTGATGTATTGGATAAGCCAAATGCAAGGAAGGACTAGTCCTAGTTCAACTAGGACTTGGGTCAACCCAATTTTCTAATTTGATTAAAAAATTAAATTAAAATTAAATTAAATTTAATCTAATTTAAATAAATTTTTAATTGGTTTAAGACCTAATTCAATTGGGTTGAATTTATTTTGGTTTGACTTGGTTTGAGAAACCATGTTTGAATAAAACAAAATAAGAATCCTAGTATGACAAAGATTCCATATCTTGTGCCACCTTGACCCCTCCTTGACCCCACGCCATTCTCTCTTTATTTTTGGCATTGAATCCCCTCTCCCTAGCCTTTCACACATGTCCCCTCTCCCTCCCTCTCTCTTATTTGGAATAAGTTATGGACATTGGCTTAAGAAGGTAAGTTGTTGTGGTTTGTTTGGATTCTATATGATAAAATCCCAACAAACTTGGATTCCTTCCCTTATGCCGCCCACACCTAATTTTCTTTCATTTTTTTTCATGGTAAAAGAAAGTATTTTGTGCGCCAATCTCAAGTGGTCCATGGCATGAGATGTGGAGGGGGCACCCAAGTGTTGGGTGCCCCAACAACCTGCCTTATATTGACCTGCCTTGTCTAGGAATTTGACCTAGATAGGGCTCTTTCATAATTTATTATTTAAAATAAATTTTTGCTTGAACATTTTGTGGAACATAGATCTTTAAGGAAGGTTATGGGTGTGTGAAAATTAGAGGGAAAGGATTCTTGGGCTTTGGATTTTCGTAGACACCAATCTAGGTGTCTAGGTGAAAGAACAAAGAAGAAGAAGAGGATCTTATTCTAGGGTTATCTTGTTCCTCTCATTTCTTCCTCCTTTTTTAAATTACATGAGAGTGTCTTAGATCAGCAATCTCTCTTCCTTCCTCTTATCTTTAGAAGAGTCAAAATTTAGAAGAAAGAAGCACTAGATCGACCATCAAAGAAAGATCGGCACAGTACTAGCATACTATACTGATTTCCTATATCAAGACTTTTGATTGTAATTCGTGGGCTCGTGTGGATGACTCTTGAAGGTCAGATGCATGTGCGGCTTACAACATCATCCTCAAGTCTGAATCAATAAGTTAGAATATCTAACTTGCATAGGTAATAGATCTGACCTATTCTACATACCTGCATTAGATGTAGTATAGATGAATGTTGATGTGATCAACATATTTTATTTTTCTTCTTATGTTTAATTTTTGATTTAATGTAATGTCATAATTATATAATAGGATACTAAATTTAGGATATTCTTTAATATTTAAAATTAATTTTGATTAATTTTAGTCTTTCACTATCTGATCTTGAAAAAGTTTCAAGATCTGATCCTGAAATCCTAAATCTATTTTCTTCAATTGATACCAGAGCTAGGTTATTTATTACATGATTATTTATGTATATTTAGATTATTTATTAAATTAGATCTAATTTATAATCTAATTATTAAATCTAAAATTAAAAATTAGATTATACAAATTGATTATAAGATTATCCTACTGTAAGGTTTATCCCTTATAGTGGAGAGGTTATCCTAGTTTATGTAAATCTACTTCTTATCATAAATTTATTAGACATGATCTAATTTTATTTATAATTTATTAGATTTAAAATAATTTTATATCTAAAAATAAAATTTTTAGATTGCACGATTATTATAAGGTTATCCTGCTATAAAGTTTATCCCTTATAGTAGAGAGGTTATCTTAGTACGTGCAGATGTAAAACATTGATCATAAAATTTTAAATTAGATCTAAAAAATTTTATGATTTGATTAAAAATATTTTAATTTTATTTTAATCATCATAAATATGTTAGATTTGATCTAAGATAATTTATGATTGATTAGAGTTGAAATTGTTTCAATTATATGAACCTATTTAGATTAAATCTAAAGTAGTTTCATGCTTATCTTTCTTACATATTGATTATGAATCAAATATGCAACTTGGTTGGTAGAACCATGTTATAAAAATATTTTACAAACATGAAAATCATTTTCAAAAAGCCAAATCCCAATCCTCAGCCCAAAACTTAATTAAGAATTAAGTTGTTTGATTAGGATTTAGGATTATGAATTGAAGATTCTAAGACATAAATCATAACACATTGGGTTAAATGAGTTAGTGAAGATTAGGTTCATTAATTGAATTAGACCTAGGATTAGATTAAAGAATGAACTTAATTAAAAAATTGACTAAATTTAATTAATTGTTATCTTAGATTAGATCAAGTATTCTCTAGATCAATTACAATAGTTGTAGTTGGTCAAGTCCATGTCTTTAACATGACCCAAGATAGACTTGATTCTTGGCTACATGGTCTAGCATGAAATGTTAGGTTGATCTAATTGAAACTAATTAAACTAGTTAGTATCTAAGGTAAACTAGATTGGTGGTCTTTAATTGACAGTCTGCTTACCTAGTCATTTCTGATGGTGTTTAAGGCAAGCTTTGGTAGACCCTCCCATCGATCGAATTTATCTGACCTCTTGGTGAGATTATGTTTTAATTGGATCACTTGACTATTCGAGCTGATCCATGTCAACTAGGTAAATCAGTGTAACTGATTTAGGTGCTTTTAGACCAGCCTATAAATGGACTTTCTTAAACTGACTTGATGAAGCTAGTGGAAGGATCATAATAAGCTGGTTCATTTGACCTTCTCTCTTCATTAAATTAAAATCCTCTAAAATTATTAAGTCCTTAAAATAAAATAGTTATGTTGATAACTGGATCATAACCTTCCATTAAGTGGATGATAATGGGTCTAGTAGTTGGATAATCATTGGAGGGCCGAAGGCCTTGTGCTTATCAGCTGATAGAATTATCATTCATTATATGATTTTTTGGCTACATGTTTCTAAATGATGGTTAGGTTAGCTAACCAAAGCTGGGCCTAATCATTCATTGGTTAGATGGGCAAGTATGGTCATGCTAATGGTTGGACCTAATCAGTTCTTTTTAGTGGAGGCCAAAGTCTACTAATTAGGGATCAAGATAAAATTTAATTACTAAAAATTATTTGGGGATATAATTGATTATAAACCTATCTTTAGATGTACATGGGTTAGCCAACCAAAGTTGGACTTGTGTGTAGTCTATGTGGATTCTAGTATCCACTAAGAAATTAGGATAATTCCTTGAATTGGAGGTAGAGGCTACTAATTCGAATAAAATAGTAGGAGAATCTTTTGATTAAAGTTCAAATCTTTAGGTTTAATGAATCAGTTACTAATTAGGTTATGATTTTTCTTTGTACAGATATGGCTACTTTTCTATCGCTTCGATCATTATTGGACAATGATAAGTTGGTGGGATCCATCTTCGATAGATGGTATAAAAAATTGAAGATAGTCCTGAAGCATGAATGGATCCTATATGTGTTGATGGATCCTGCACCTGAGGAGCCAACTTTCAATTCACGTGGAACAATCAAAGACACTTATTAAAAGTAGCTCAGTGACCGAACCATGGTACACTGCATTATATTGGCTGCCATGAGCGACGAGTTCAGTCATAGATTTGAGACAGCTCAGTCAAAGGATATGCTTCAAGTGTTGGAGGATTTTTTTGGCACACTCGATGATGTGGAGAGGCACAAGACTAGTTGTACCATCTTCAATGCTAGAAGATGGGATGGAGCTTATATCACTGATCATGTACTGTACACGATCGAGCTAATAGAGCAATTAAGTAAGCTCGACTTTTTCTTGTATAAACAGCTTGGAAAGGATGCAATACTGAACTCACTACTCATATTTTTTCTCTCATTCCTCACTCATTTGAAAATGATAAAGCCTGAAGTAGACTACCACGAGTTACTAGGGTTGCCTTAGAACTTCGAGAAGGATCACCAACTCCATAAGGAGTCGGTGAACTTAGTGGGAGGTTCATCTTTTGGTTCTCGATCCTTTAGGAAAGGGAAGAAGAACAACAAGAAGAAAGCAAAGAAGGTGCAAGTTCAGATTGGAACATCTGTGCAGGGCTAAACCAGGAAGATGAAGCTCGATAAGAGTCAAGTTGAATGCTTCTTTTGCAAGAAGCGGGAGCACTGAAAAAGAAACTATCCTCAGTACATTGCCTCCCTGGATCTGAATAGGAAGAGAAAGAAGTAAGCTATTGCAGGGCAAGGTATTTATATGATAACTTCTTATAATTTTTTTATTTATGACATTACGAACTGGGTATTGGATACTAGTAGCCGTTACCATATTTGCAATTCATTGCAGGGGTTGCAGGTTAGTAGGAGATTTGAGTAAAGTGAAAGATTCCTAAATGTTGAAGATGGAAGATCAGTTTCAGTTCTAGCTTTAGGAATCCTAAAACTTGTATTTGTGTCCCATAGTATTGTTCTTAGTGATTGTTATTTCTATTTTAGTTTCTTTTTAAATATCATTTTTGTAGGCCTTCTAGCTAAAAATGATTATAAAATTTCAATAAGAAAATAAGTTTGTAATATCATTATGAATGATGTTACTATTTTCTATGGACATTTCAACAATAGTGTATATATGCTATCACAACCTGTTAATATAGTCTATTCAACTAGCAAGCATCCTAGATTAGATAGTGTATCAGATATCTATTTATGGCACTGTAGGCTAGGTCATATAAATAAGAACAGGATAAATAGATTGATTCAAGAGAAAATCCTCGAAGTTAATGATTATGAATCATTTCCAACCTGTAAGTCCTATCTTCTTGGTAAAATGATCAAGTCCCCTTTTATTAAAAAAGGTAAGAGAGCCACCGAGCTCTTAGGTCTAGTACATACCAATGTATGTGGGTCAATGAGCACAAGTGCCAGAGGTGGATATTTCTACTTCATCACTTTTATAGATGATCTATCTAGATATGGATATGTCTATCTGATGAAACACAAGTCGGATTCATTTGAAATATTCAAATGATTCCAAAGTAAAGTAGAAAAACAAACTAGGAAGAGTATTAAAACTCTTCAATCTGATCGAGGAGGGGAATACTTTTCGATGAGTTTCTTACATATCTAGGAGAGAATAAGATTCTCTTCTAATGGACTCCTCCAAGAACACCACAACATAATGGTTTGTTTGAAAGGAGGAATCGGACTCTATTACACATGGTCCAATCTATGATGGATTTTGCCAGCTTGCCGATATCTTTCTAGGGATATGCACTTGAATCGACTTGTTATCTGTTAAATAGGATTTCAAGTAAGTCTGTAGTTAAGACTCCATATGAGATATGGACAGGACATAAGCTAGCACTTTTACACCTTAGGATTTGGGGGTGCCCGGTTTATGTCAAATGATTAGTTACAGATAAACTTGAACCTAGGTCTGACAAGTGCTCATTTATAAGATACCCAAAAGAGATCAAAGGATACTATTTTTACCATGCTGATCAATAAAAGATGTTCATTAGCCTTAAGGCAACCTTTTTGATAAAGGAGTTCCTTGGTGAATAAATTATTGCCTCTAAGATAGAACTTGATGAAGTTCAATAGGTAGAAAAACCGACACCTATAGCTGAACGTGAGTTAGATTTGATTAGATTAGATTCAAAGCCCAGTGTACCAATATCATGAAGATGATCTAGTAGAGTACCGCATCATCTAGATAGATACTATGGTTTCTTTATCAAGGATGGTGATCCCATCGAACTTGATAAGAATGATGAGGATCCGATCATCTATATGGATGCTATCTAATTCTAAGAAATGGCTTAAGACCATAAAATCCAAAATAGAGTCCATGAAGGTCAACGATGTGTGGATATTGGTTGATCCATCTGAAGAGGTTAAATCCATTGGGCTAAGTGAATTTTCAAAAAAAAAAGGAATGCAAACGAAAAGATGGAGACCTATAAAGGCCGTCTGGTTGCCAAGGGGTATCGTCAACGTTATGGTATTGACTATGATGAGATATTCTCTCCTATGACAATGCTTAAATCCATTCAGATAATACTTATGATAGTTGCCCATCTGGATTATGAGATCTGGCAGATGGATGTGACCAAAGAGGTGTATATGATACAACCTAAGGGCTTCACATTCATAGATGAGTCTAAGGTGTACAAGCTTCAGAGATCCATTTATGGATTGAAGTAGGCATCTCGAAATTGGAACATGCATTTTGATAAGGTGATCAAAATGTATGGCTTCGTTAAGAATGGAGAAGAGACCAATATTTATAAATGGACAAGTGGTCTAGTAGTAGTATTCCTTGTCTTGCACATGAATGACATTCGCTTAATCGAGAATGACATCCCTGCATTGTAGAAAATAAAAGTCTGGTTGTCATCATAGTTCTCCATGAAGGGCTTGAGTGAAGCATCCTATATTTTAGGGATGGAGATCTATAGGGATAGATCTAAAAGGATGCTTGGATTATCCCAATCCACGTACATAGATACTGTGCTAAAGAGGTTCAGCATGAAAAATTTTAAAAAGAGCTATCTTCTAATAGGCCATGGAATTTCTCACCTAAGAAGGATTATCCAATAACTATTAAAGAGAGAGAGCGTATGAGTAGAGTCCCATATGCCTCAATAGTGGGATCTATCATATACGTCATGACATGTACGAGACCAGACATGGCATACTCATTAGGACTAGTAAGTAGATACTAGTCTGACCCTAGAGAAAATCACTGAAAAATGGTTAAAGCCATCCTTAAGTATTTTAGAAATACTAAGGATCGATGGCTGATTTATGGTGAGTCAGATCTAAAACTTATGGGATTTATAGACTCCAGCTTTCAATTTGACCATGATGATAGCAGAAGCATGTCGGGATATATCTTTACTCTAAATGATGGAGCCATCTATTGAAAAAATTTCAAGTAGCATACTATGGCAGACTCTATTTGCAAAGCAGAGTACATCATAGCATCAGATGCTGTGAAGGAAGCAATGCGGTGGAGGAAGTTTATTATCGAGCTCAAAGTAGCACCCTCCCTAGATGATCCGATCATGCTTTACTGTGATAGCACTAGTACCATAGCTCAGGTGAAGAAACCAAAGATAGACTAGTAGATGATGCACATTCTACGTCGCTTCCATCTGATCCGAAAGATCGTGGATCAAGATAACATCGACCTTCACAAGATCGATGGAAAGGAGAACCTAGCTGACCCCTTCACTAAAGCCCTAATAATGAAGAAGTTCAACAACCATAAGTCCAAGATGGATGTTAAATACTATGTCGAGTGGCTTTAGGATAAGTGAGAGTTGTTGGAAAATATGTCCCAAAGTCAATCATTAGCCTATTGATGATTATGCTATATTATATTTATAATTGATTCATTAATTAATAAAATATATTTTTAGCATTTTTTCATCATAAATTATTCATCTTCTAACGAACTCTATTGTTGTGATGAAGTCCTTAGGATTATTTAGCTTCGATAAAGAGAGGATTTATCAATTAGTCCTTAAAATAGTTTATGACCAAATGATAGGCTGTTAATTAGGATGACAGCATGTATCGAGCATAGATCGCTGTATGCAATGTAGGTTGGTTGTTCTCTTAACCAATGAGTATGAAGATACTAGTATGGTATAAAAGTGAGATGTAAGGATACATCGTTATTGAACGTGACCAACTCCAGAGCATTCTGCTATCGAGAATGTCTCTAATGGGATATAGGTATAAGTATACCTCATATCATCTTAGTAACTTGCAAGCAACTCATTGTGCTTTGGTACTAGACTAACTAAATTTTTAATTCAGTAATGGAAGGCTTCTAGGTACAGTCAAGTACTTGTGAAGTCGGTGTGTGATCAAGATAGGATTGACTACTTTAAGAGTTGGAGAACAATGTATCACTATATTTCAATATAGCAAAATCTTGGCCAAGATAATCCATCAGATAAATTTGGTATTTTGAAATAAATTATGGACAACCTGATCAGAGTTGATAGTTCAACTCTGAGGTGTCGTATGAGCATTTTGGTTAAATGCTCATAGAACTATTTGATCATCGGGTACCATTGCTAGATGGTCACTTTGATCGGTATAAAAATTTATTCTTATGCTACCTACTTAGGTTTGGACCTATGAGATCATGCACATTAGAGTTCATGATCTGATCGGATGGTTGATCGACGATTAAGAATCATTCTAGGGTTAAACGATCAATGCAATTGATGTTTAACCTAGTGCAAGTATTGCAGGGGGATCAATTAGCAATTCAATTACTAATTAACTTAATTTGATTAAGCCAAAGGGCTAAGATTAAGTCTAATTAAATATGATTTAATTAAATTTAGTTAGAGCTTGATTGGATCAAGTCTTATTGGTTTATTGGATAAGCCAAGTGCAAGAAAAAACTAGTCCTAATTCAACTAGGACTTGGGTCAACCAAATTTTTTAATTTAATTAAAAAATTAAATTAAAATAAAATTTAATTTAATCTAATTTAAATAAGTTTTTAATTAGTTTAGTACCTAATTCAATTAGGTTGAATTTATTTTGGTTTGACTTGGTTTGAGAAACCATGTTTGAACAAGCCAAAATAAGAATCCAAGTATGACTAGGATTGCATATCTTGTGCCACCTTGACCCCATGCCATTCTCCCTTTAATTTTGGCATTGAATCCCCTCTCCCCAGCCTTTCACACATGTCCCCTTTCCCTCTCACTCTCTTATTTGGAATAAGTTATGGACATTGGCTTAAGAAGGTAAGTTGTTGTGATTTGTTTGGATTCTATGTGATAGAATCCCAACAAACTTGGATTCCTTCCCTTGTGCCGCCCACATCTGATTTTCTTTCTTTGATTTTCATGGTAAAATAAGGCATTTTGTGCACCAATCATAGATGGTCCATGGCATGGGATGAGGAGGGGGCACCCAAGTGTTGGGCACCATAACAACCTGCCTTATATTGACCTGCCTTGTCTAGAAATTTGACCTAAATAAGGCTCTTCCATAATTTATTATTTAAAATAAATTTTTACTTAAATTTTTCATGAAACATAGACCTTTGAGAGAGATTTTGGGTATGTGAAAATCAGGAGGAAAGGATTCTTGGGCATTGGGTTTTCATAGATACCAATCTAGGTGTCTAGGTGAGAGAACAAAGAAGAAGAAGAGGGTCTTCTTCTAGGGTTATCTTGTTCCTCTCTTTTCTTCTTCCTTTTTTAGATTACTGGAGAGTGTCTTAGATCAGTAATCTCTCCTCCTTCTTCTCATCTTTGGAGGAGTCTAAATCTAGAAACAAAAGTACCAGATCGACCGTCAAAGAAGGATCAGCATAGTACTAGCATACTATGCTGATTTCCTGCATCAGGACTTCTGATCGTGATTTATGGGCTCATGTGGATGACTCCTAGCGGCCAGATGCATGTATGGCTTACAACATCATCCTCATGCTTGGATCAGTAAGTTAGAATGTCTAACTTGCATAGGTAATCGATCAAATCTATTCTACATACCTACATTAGATGTAGTATAGATGCATGTTGATGTGATCAACATATTTTATTTTCTTCCTTATGTTTAATTTTTGATTTAATGTCATGTCATAATCATGTAATAGGATACTAGATCTAGGATATTCTTTAATATTTAAAATTAATTTTAGTCTTTCGCTGCTTGATCTTGAAAAAGTTTCAAGATCTAGCCCTGAAACCCTAGATTTGGTTCCTTCAACAAGTGCAATGAGATCGGGTATTTTCGGTGTGATTGCCCAATGTTGGAGAACCAAAAAGAAGGAAATGGAGGATCTAATTCTCTATGTATAGTTTCTGATTAAGAGGTAGAGGATGACCTCTTGGTGGTGTCGGATGGTCATAGGTGAAGCACAAAATTTTGGACCCTGGATTTAGTCTATTCGCATCACTACACCCCAAATCGGTTTTGATTTTCTACGTACACTAAGATCGATAAAGAGAGTGTGATACTTGGGAATGATCACCTTTATAAGGTCGCTAGTATTAGGATAATTAGGGTGAGGATATTTGATAGGATGGTATGGACTCTCACGAACATGAAGCATATCCCCGAGCTGAAGAAGAACCTTGTATCATTGGGCTACCTGGAGCGAAGTGGCTACAGCTTTAGCAGTCATAATAGGAGTAGAGTATTGAATATCTCCAATAGAGCCATGATAGTGATGAGGGGTAGGAGGCTGAAAAATAACTTCTATAAGATAGAGGGATCTCTGATGATCGGAGGATCTGAAATAGTTGCAACAGTACAGGATCAGTAGGGGGCTTATCATTTATGGCATTATTGCCTAGGCCACATAGGAGATAGAGGGCTGAAAGAGCTAAGCAAAAAGGGATTAATCTCTGATCTGGGTGGAGGAGCTTTAGTGCTTTGTGAGCCATGCTAGATGAAAAAATAGAAGAGAGTTTAGTTTGCAGTCAGCACAGCCTATAGTGCAACCGAGATGGAGGGCAAACACACTATCGAGCTAGCTCAGATACAAGTCGAGTTGGCTTGAGTTGAGATCAAGCTGGCTCAGGCCAAAATCGAGCTGGCTCTCTCAGGCAAACAAAGAACATGTTTTGAGATTTTATGGCTTGACTGGCGGTCAAGCCGGCTTGAGTCTTCATCGAGCTAGCTCGGATAGGTGGATAGATAAGCATGGGATTTTCTATTTGGTCTTGAATTGGATCTAATCCAAGGGATCTTAAGGCCAAAGTTAAGAGGTCTTAAGATGGCTAATTCATGTATAGGGCTAGATCTTTAGTCCTAGGGATGAGAGCATGCAAGACATGAGCTTGGGTGAGTGCTTTCATGTATGAATTAGTCTAGGAGAGTTTTTTAGGACCGAGTCATGTTGGCTCAAGATGTCTATATATACTTTGTATATGTAATATTTTGAACAAGAAAAATAGAAATCCCTTTTCTTCCTAAAACCCTACTCTCTTCTCCTTTCTCTCTCTGTATTTGCCGCCCAACTCTTAGTATCTATTCATTAGTGCTACTACCTCCTTCTAGTTGGAAGTCTTTGGTTGCTGGTTCCAGGTCTTCTAATCTCCAAGGAATCAATCTTATAAGATGATCTTCTAGTTATCATATGGATTTTATCTTGGAGAGGTCACTTTTCTGCCACTGTTGGCTCCTCCACCTCCTATGCTGGTACTGGCATCGGGTGTTGAGGTTGGCAAGATGGTTGTCAGGCTTTTGGAGGGGGTCGGTGTGGAGGTGTTCTTCGTCGGATGAAATGGTTCAGCCTTCCCTCCCAGACAAGCCTCTCAATTACATCATGGAGAAGATGACAGGCTTCGGTGTCATGACCATGGTCATGATGGTAGTGTTAGATATATGTGCCCTAGAAGCCAGAATTGGCTGACACTTGTAATACACTTCTAGGGGCAAAATTGTAATTTTGACTATAATTAATGAAATGGGTTATTTTCTATCACACATGTGTATTTGGTGTCTGTGATACATCCTTTGAGTTAATGGTAATGATAATTCATATTTTCAAGAGTTGAAAATTTAAGACATGAATAATCATTATTAACTCATAAACAGCTCCCGACCATAGGATCATCACGAGGATGGTGATTGATCCGGAAGGTTGGTGTACGATCGCTTCTCTTTAGTAGATGAGTCTTGAGTCTACGGTGTGGAGACACCGGAGCGAGAGTACAGGTACTCGTTAGAGAACGAGGGCACTGAGCGTGACCACCTCGAGTAGTCGAGTAGTCATTAGGGAGTCTACCTTCTCGTCAATGACTGACTCGATGCTGCAGTAGTGTGTCTGGTTCTTTGACCTGAGATGCATCGGCAGTTCACCTTGAGGGTGTTATAGTTTGACTACACCATTACTCGATCTCCTAGCCATATGGAACCCTGAGGTGTATGTTGGCTGTGACATGTTCATTGTAGGAACTGGATTGCATCAAGATGGGATCTATCTACCTCGGTGGTAGAGGAGCAGCCCTATGATAATCATGAGAATCAAGTCCTGAAGCCCATGGCCATGGCAGAGTGAAATAATAGAAAGAGTTTCTATTTAGATTTTCACATTGGACTCGAATCGAATGATTACATCATATGACAGAGACTAGGGTTTGACGAGTTCACCTTAACCCTAATCTGATCGGGGCTCAAGATAGAAGAACTTGAATCACACAGGTAGCTGCACCAAGAGGTTCGCATTCAGCTCTGATGGGTTGCCACCATATACTGCTAGGTGTCACTGGTGGATTTTGGGAGCAATTAGAATGATTTAGATGATCGATCATTCTAGCTGTTCGAATCAGAAGAGTTCTGATCCATCGAAAGGAGTTTCGATGATGTCTATGATAGAGATCATGACATATCCCATTACCATACAGAACTGAACCTAACTGGGTCACACAAACAAGGGTTTGAATCTGGTGATCATCAATTGAACTGATCTAGTTCAATTGATTTGAATGAGATTCAATTAGGTTCAAGGAAATCGTGCTAGCACTCGATTGAACCTAACGTTCTTCTTTTACTATCATAAATAAGTTGTCCTGACTGAGCCAAAGGAGTTTGTGCTCAATCAGAGGCCTTCATATGGTCTGACTGGAGGTTGTCCAAGTCAGAATAGGTTGTCTTATTTGTAAGACATTACCTGCCATTTTTGGTCACCTGCCATTTCTTGTTCTTTGACTTTGGTCAAAAGTCTACCTTTGACTGGTCAAACGTTGACCATTGACCCTTTGACTTTTGACCACATGTCATGCACCTATTGGAGAGCTGGTGGGGGCTTGTCCCCTCTGCCAGAACTGGCAAGGAGAAGGGCGCACGCCAAGGGTGGCGTGAGCCCAAGTAGGAGGCGCCTAGGAGTCCTTGTTGGACAAGGACTCCACCTCCCTTTTAGGATTCCAATTAGAGTTCTACTAAGAATCCAGTTTGACTGGTCTTAGGCGCCCTCTAAGGAGGAATCCAGGGGTCTCTTTTCAACCAATCAGATTTAGATCTGATTTCACAAAGGGTTGTGATTGGTTGAGAGGAAGAAGAGTTGGATCACGCTTAGTCTATAAATAAGACCCTGCGCCCAACCCTAAAAAAAGTCTTATTGAAAGAGATTTCCCACATCCAAGGCTGCCTCTCCCCTCCTTCTCCATGCCATACTCTCTTCTCCCCTTGCTCTCCACGTCCAAAAGTGTTTTGGACTTAGTTTGGTGCGATTCAGATCAAGGAAAGGCGATCAAAAGCAAGAAGGCTGCGCTGCTGCAAAAGGACGACTGCAGATCTTCAAAAGAGTTTTGAAGATCCTCCAGATCAGATCCAGATCTGATTTTTGGAGGTGTGATAGAGAAGAAGAGGATCTCCAGATCCAACCCGAGTGGATACCGGTAGAGGCCAGGCGCTTGCGTGGCTGAGATCCAGAACCTTCCGCTGCAATCAGGATCATCTAAAGGGTAATAGGATTACCCAAATCAGGTAAATTAAATTTGATTTAATTTATCTTATTTTATTTTATTTGTTAAAATAATAAGAATTAGATCTGAAACATATCAAGATCTGATTAAGATCAAGAAGAAAAATTTTTGAAATATATCTCTTGATCTAATCAGATCTGGACGAACCTGGACCGGGAAATCAGGATTTCCCTTCAACTGGTATCAGAGCCATGGTTCTAAATTGTTTAGATCTGATTTTAATTTTATTTTAATTAAAAAATAAAGTGATTTCAGATGTCACATGAGATGTGATCAGATCTGAAATCAAGAAAAATTAAAATTAAAATGATTTGGATCTAAGAACATGAAGATATGCATGACTAGTTCTAGAATAGAATAGTTCTATAGAATAGTTTTGCATGTCTTTTTGATTTAATATGATTAAATCATATTTTAGATCTTCTTATTTACTGTTTTCTGATATTATAAGTGTTATAATAACATCTGATAAACAGCAAATAAAAATTATTTAATTTTAAATATCATATGAGATATGATAGATGCATGACTAGACTAGTTGTAGAATAGTTCTACATAATTGTCTAGATTAGAATTTATTTTGATTAGATCAATTTAAATCTAATTTTTTTAGATTATTATATGATAATTTAGATCTGAAAACATGCATGATTATGATACATGAGATGTATGCAAAATATGCCTTGGTTAGATCTAAATTTGTATATGAGATATATGATATAGATCTATAACTGTTTTGTAGATTTACATGTTCCTGATTAAGGCGTTCCTCTTGGCCGTCCGGTCATAAGAACGAAGAAGGGTTTAAAGGCCCTCTCTTCCCATTCGATGGGGTGTTCTTATGATGTGTAGGGGTGCTGCGTGTTCGTCCTTAATCAGAAACCCAAAACTTACTTTCTGCAAAACCCTAGATCCTGAAACCCTAGGATTTATTGTGCATATTTTGTTTATGAACCCAACTTAATTAAGAATTAAGTTTATGGAAATATTAATTAGGTCTAAAATTGAGAATTTCAGATCTAAGACATATTCATAATACTGGGTTCGGGCTTGGGTAGCTCAATTAGGTCTAAGCGGTTGATCAAACCGAATCAAGAGTTGGTTAGATGGGATCAACAATGCTTAAATTGACCAGCCTAATAGGATTAAGTCTGGGTCAAGATCGAGTCACGATCAAGCAAGACCTAATTAGGCTCAGAGGTTAGAGTCTGGATTGTAGGCTAACCCAATTGGTTCTGGACTCAACAATTTGGTGTCTAAGGTAAGTTTGGCACAGACGACCGACTGGTTTTTAATTGGAAGCTACTCGACCTGAATGCGTTCTTGTGCGAGTTAACGGCATATTCCTTCCACCGGTCTCACTTACCTGGCCATATCTGTTGACACAGTTCTGATCTGAGGTGGTCAATAATCCGAGCTAACCCATGCCACTAGGTTAGTCATAATTGTTATGACTAAGCCAAGTCTAGTTTAATGAGACCTGAATCAATTCTCCCTAAGAAAAGATTAAGTCTGAGGTCTTCCACCATTGTAGACGTGCGGGCCCTTCCCGGGGTTGATTGTTCTCGGCTGGATACAGTGGCTCAGTTGCACCGGGAAGATGCAACCATGTCTATTAGGCATTGGATGCTATGGGCTGGAGGATGAGTTGGGCTCAATATTCCGGAATACGGTGAGAGACTCAATTAGGAACCCAGTCTATGCAAATGGTGGGTCTGACTTAACTAAGGAGTGGATCAATATTCCGGATACGGTGAGATTCATGAATTAGAGACCAAGTTTGGGTGCACCATGATTAGAGAATCATTGAACAAGAGTTGTTCACTCATTGGCTAACCCATCACCAATAACTGTTAGGTGAGGTGATGAGTCAGTTGGTGAGACCGCACCACCCACTAGAAATCATTAATCGCGGAGATTTTTGCATCTCTACAGAGGGAGTGTAGGGATTCGAGAAAATAGTGGGAGCTAATTTGTTTAAAAATAAAATCCCTAAACAAATTGGTCAAGTCAAAATTACAAGTATCTAACTAGAATCTTTGACTCTCTATAGGAAAATGTCTGCGTCCAACCCACTGGCACGTATCCTGGACACACATAGACTGACTGGACCCAATTATAAAGATTGGCTCAGGAACTATAAAATTGTTTTGGGTTCAGAGAAGTTAACACATGTTTTGGACCAGGACCCTCCCACCTTACCAGCTCATCCATCCACTGAACAGAGAGTGTCTCTGGAAAAATGGATGGACGAAGACAATAAGGCCAGATACTACATGTTGGGCTCGATGTCTGATGAGCTCCAGCGCCAACATGAAGATATCGGGACTGCTCGCCAAATGTTGGCTCACCTACAGGAGATGTTTGGTGAACAGAGTCGCGCAGCCAAATATCAAGTCACGAAATGACTTTTTAAGGCTAAGATGCGTGATGGGCAGTCAGTCCAAGATCACTGTCTGACAATGATCAAGGACATGGAAGAGCTTGAGAAGCTCAGTGTGAAGTTGGACTTGGACTTGTAGAATGATATTATTCTGCAATCCTTGACTGATGCATATGGGCAATTCATCATGAATTACCACATGCATAAACTTCAGAATTCCTTGGCCGAAGTTAATGAATATGCTGGTTACCGCTGAGCTTTCTATGAAAGGTTCTAAAGGCTCAGTTCTTGCTATGGAACGGACTTCTTCCAAAAGAAAGTCTTATGGAAAGAAAAAGAAGTCTGTGAAAAAGCAAAAGGTAGAAGGATCAAAGAAGAAGAAGGCAGAACCGAAGAAGAAAGGTCGATGGCAAAGGAAAGTATTTCCATATTGCAACAGCGACTGGCCATTGGAAGCGGAACTGCCCTACTTACCTGGCCACCCTAAAGAACAAGAAGGAAGGTCCTTCTCAGGAGGTATGCTCATTATTTCGCTACATATTGAGCAAAACGTGAATGCCAAATGACCTAGGGATAGTCCAAATGACAGATATCTATGGCACCTGAGATTAGGTCATATAGCAGAAGATAGGATTAACAAATTGGAGAAAAATGGGCTATTGAGTCCATTGACTTTTGAGTCATATCCAACTTGTGAATCTTGTCTTCAAGGCAAAATGACTAAACTCCTTTTGTTGGACATGGGGAGAGGGCCACAGATCTCCTTGCCCTAGTACATACTGATGTGTGCGGCCCATTTGATGTACCGGCTAGAGGCAATTTTGTCTACTTCATTACCTTTACCGATGATCTGTCTAGGTATGGGTATGTGTATCTTATGAGACATAAGTCTGAAGCCTTTGAAAAGTTCAAAGAATTCAGACATGAAGTAGAAAAACAAACTGGAAAACCCATTAAGGTTCTTCGATCAGATCGAGGAGGTGAATACCTTAGCCGGGAATTTCCTAGACTATCTCAAGGAAAATGGCATAGTCTCTCAATGGACTCCACCAGGAACACCTCAACTCAATGGGGTTTCAGAACGGAGAAATCGGACTCTATTGGATATGGTTCGATCCATGATGAGCTTTACAGACCTCCCTGATTTTCTTTGGGGACATTCATTATTAACTTCAATTTATCTACTGAATAGGGTTCCCTCTAAAACCATTCCTACCACACCGTATGAGATATGGCACGGTAAGAAACCAAGTCTGAGTCATCTCAGAATTTGGGGTTGTCCGGCTTATGTCAAAAGACAACAAGCGGACAAGTTAGAGTTTAGGTCCTTTAGAGCTCGATTCATAGGATATCCTAAAGAGTCATTAGGATACTATTTCTACATTCCAGAAGACCACAATGTGATTGTGAGTCGACATGCCATCTTTCTTGAAAAATAGTTTATTCAAGATAGCGGCATTGGAAAGCAGATTAAGCTTGATGAGAAAGTCTCACAAGCAGAAAGAGCTAAGGACCAATTGGAACCAAATCAGGTTGAGCCAATAAGAACACTACCTCCTCCACCTCGTAGATCGAAAAGAGTTTCCCGTCCCCCTGAAAGATACTTAGGTATTATTTCAGAGGAAGTAGAGGAAATGTTCCTCATAGGTAATGGTGCTCATGGTGATGATCCCAAAACCTACAACGAGGACGATATCAGATATCGACTCCGAGAAATGGCTAGAGGCAATGCAGTCAGAGATCGACTCGATGCACTCAAACCAAGTCTGGACCTTGGTAGAGATCCACCAGAAGGTATAGTACCTATTGGGTGTAAATGGATCTTCAAGAGAAAAGATTGGTGCAGATGGAAATGTGGAGACATTCAAGGCTAGACTAGTGGCAAAAGGTTATAGTCAACATGAAGGCATTGACTATCAGGATACCTTTTCCCCGGTATGGCTATGCTAAAATCCATCCGCACATTGCTTGCCTATTGCAGCCTATTTCGATTATGAAATATGGCAAATGGACGTGAAAACGGCATTCTTAAATGGATATCTTGAGGAAGATATCTATATGGAACAGCCGCTAGGTTTCACATCCAGTGATACTGATCATAAGGTTTGCAAGCTGCAAAGGTCCATATATGGACTTAAGCAAGCATCTCGGAGCTGGAACACTCGTTTCAATGATGTGATCAAAATGTTTGGTTTCATCAAAAACGAAGAAGGAACCATGTGTTTTCAAAAAGGGTCAAGTGGGAGCGCTGTTGTCTTCCTCGTATTGTATGTGGATGACATCCTCCTTATTGGGAATGATATTCCCATGTTGACATTAGTCAAAAGATGTGGTTGTCCAAGGAATTCTCCATGAAAGACCTAGGTGAAGCATCCTTTATTCTAGGAATTAAGGTCTATAGGGATAGACCGAATAGGATGCTAGGACTTTCACAGAAGATGTACATAGAGAAAGTACTAAAGTGGTTTAGTATGGAAAACTCTAAGAGGGATTAATACCCTTCAGACATGGTATTCATCTTTCCAAGAAGATGTGCCCCAGCACACCTGAGGAAATAGAATGCATGAGCAAGATCCCTTATGCTTCTGCAATAGGGAGCCTCATGTATGCCATGCTATGTACACGACCTGATATAGCCCATGCTGTGAGTGTCACAAGCAGATATCAGTCAAATCCAGGTGAAGAACACTGGACTTCTGTGAAATGTATCCTTAAGTACTTGAGAAGAACTAAGGATATGATGTTGGTCTTTGGTAATGGAGAACTCCAAGTCCAGGGATACACAGACTCAGATTTCATGTCCGATATAGATGATCGAAAGTCGACATCTGGGAGTCTGTTTGTGTGCAATGGTGGTAGCTGTCAGCTGGAAGAGTTCCAAGCAAACTGTGATAGCAGATTCCACCATGGAAGCAGAATATATAGCTGCATCAGAGGCTGCAAAGGAAGCATTCTGGTACAAGAAGTTTGCTGCAGAAATTGGAGTAATGCCATCAGATGCCATTCCTCTATACTGCGACAACAATGGCGCCATAGCCCTTGCTAAGGAGCCGAGGTCTCACCAGAAATCCAAGCACATTGAGCGGCGATATCACCTCATCCGCGATTACCTTGAGAAAGGTTACGTTGAGGTCAAGAAAGTCAACTCCGCAGATAATGTGGCAGACCCACTTACAAAGCCATTGGGCCAGCAGAAGATCAAAGCCCACCTTGAGAAGATGGGACTTAGACTTGTAGCCAATTGGCTTTAGGACAAGTGGGAGATTGTTAGATATATGTGCCCTAGAAGCCAGAATTGGCTGACACTTGTAATACACTTCTAGGGGCAAAATTGTAATTTTGACTATAATTAATGAAATGGGTTATTTTCTATCACACATGTGTATTTAGTGTCTGTGATACATCCTTTGAGTTAATGGTAATGATAATTCATATTTTCAAGAGTTGAAAATTTAAGACATGAATAATCATTATTAACTCATAAACATGCTCCCGACCATAGGATCATCACGAGGATGGTGATTGATCCGGAAGATTGGTGTACAATCGCTTCTCTTTAGTAGATGAGTCTTGAGTCTACGGTGTGGAGACACCGAAGCGAGAGTACAGGTACTCGTTAGAGAACGAGGGCACTGAGCGTGACCACCTCGAGTAGTCATTAGGGAGTCTACCTTCTCGTCAATGACTGACTCGATGCTGCAGTAGTGTGTCTGGTTCTTTGACCTGAGATGCATCGCAGTTCACCTTGAGGGTGTTATAGTTTGACTACACCATTACTCGGTCTCCTAGCCATATGGAACCCTGAGGTGTATGTTGGCTATGACATGTTCATTGTAGGAACTGGATTGCATCAAGATGGAATCTATCTACCTCGGTGGTAGAGGAGTAGCCCTATGATAATCATGAGAATCAAGTCCAGAAGTCCATGGCCATGGTAGAGTGAAATAATAGAAAGAGTTTTTATTTAGATTTTCACATTGGACTCGAATCGAATGATTACATCATATGACAGAAACTAGGGTTTGACGAGTTTCACCTTAACCCTAATCTGATCGGGGCTCAAGATAGAAGAACTTGAATCACACAGGTAGCTGCACCAAGAGGTTCGCATTCAGCTCTGATGGGTTGCCACCATATACTTGCTAGGTGTCACTGGTGGATTTTGGGAGCAATTAGAATGATTTAGATGATCGATCATTCTAGCTGTTTCGAATCAGAAGAGTTCTGATCCATCGAAAGGAGTTTCGATGATGTCTATGATAGAGATCATGACATATCCCATTACCATACAGAACTGAACCTAACTGGGTCACACAAACAAGGGTTTGAAGTCTGGTGATCATCAATTGAACTGATCTAGTTCAATTGATCTGAATGAGATTCAATTAGGTTCAAGGAAAATCGTGCTAGCACTCGATTGAACCTAACGTTCTTCTTTTACTATCATAAATAAGTTGTCCTGACTGAGCCAAAGGAGTTTGTGCTCAATCAGAGGCCTTCATATGGTCTGACTGGAGGTTGTCCAAGTCAGAATAGGTTGTCTTATTTGTAAGACATTACCTGCCATTTTTGGTCACCTGCCATTTCTTGTTCTTTGACTTTGGTCAAAAGTCTTCCTTTGACTGGTCAAACGTTGACCATTGACCCTTTGACTTTTGACCACATGTCATGCACCTATTGGAGAGCTGGTGGGGGCTTGTCCCCTGCCAGAACCTGGCAAGGAGAAGGGCGCACGCCAAGGGTGGCGTGAGCCCAAGCTAGGAGGCGCCTAGGAGTCCTTGTTGGACAAGGACTCCACCTCCCTTTTAGGATTCCAATTAGAGTTCTACTAAGAATCCAGTTTGACTGGTCTTAGGCGCCCTCTAAGGAGGAATCCAGGGGTCTCTTTTTCAACCAATCAGATTTAGATCTGATTTCACAAAGGGTTGTGATTGGTTGAGAGGAAGAAGAGTTGGATCACGCTTAGTCTATAAATAAGACCCTGCGCCCAACCCTAAAAAAAAGTCTTATTGAAAGAGATTTCCCACATCCAAGGCTGCCTCTCCCCTCCTTCTCCACGCCATACTCTCTTCTCCCCTTGCTCTCCACGTCCAAAAGTGTTTTGGACTTAGTTTGGTGCGATTCAGATCAAGGAAAGGCGATCAAAAGCAAGAAGGCTGCGCTGCTGCAAAAGGACGACTGCAGATCTTCAAAAGAGTTTTGAAGATCCTCCAGATCAGATCCAGATCTGATTTTTGGAGGTGTGATAGAGAAGAAGAGGTTCTCCAGATCCAACCCGAGTGGATACTGGTAGAGGCCAGGTGCTTGCGTGGCTGAGATCCAGAACCTTCCGCTGCAATCAGGATCATCTACAGGGTAATAGGATTACCCAAATCAGGTAAATTAAATTTGATTTAATTTATCTTATTTTATTTTATTTGTTAAAATAATAAGAATCAGATCTGAAACATATCAAGATCTGATTAAGATCAAGAGAAAAATTTTTGAAATATATCTCTTGATCTAATCAGATCTGGACGAACCTGGACCGGAAAATCAGGATTTCCCTTCAGGTAGAAGCAGTACCTCATTGGATCATAGCATTTAGGCTTTGTCCATATCTTTGGAGGTTGAGAAAGCTCGGCATGAATTTCAATCAAAACCTCTCTCCAGGTGGCGTTAAGAGGCATATAGTTATGGTATTACCTCAAGAGAGAAGGCTACTGGTCTCTTCTCTGAGGACTTAGAGATCAATAGTTTCTAGATGGACCACCATCCTTTTACTTTTTGGGTGGAGATTGGGAGCGCTGATGGTATGTCTCCCTTCTTCTTAGTGAACTTTTCTTATTTGGTCCTACCATAATAGAATTGACAGGAGTATTGACAAGTGGTAAAAATATACTAATAAAAGTATTAAATTATAAAATAAATTAATCTATTTTTTTAAAAATTGATACTTTTATTAATCTTATGTAGGAAAGAAGGTCGCCAATATGAAGATCTTATTTTTCTGGCTCAGATGAAATAAATTTCAAGCAAAACAAACTACAAATGAGCCCGAAATTGAATTTCAAAGAAGTAAAAAAAAAAAAAGAGAAGCTGGTCCGGTTCAAGCCAATTTAGAAAAATTGGCTTAGTAGACTGCTTGGCCTGATCGCACTCAGACCGACCTGCTGACGCCATGCTTATGCAGTGCTGACGTCAGCATTTTTTACGGCGCACGGTGGACCATTATGGAGGGCATTTCGGATATTTCATAGGAAGAAGCGCGCTTCGATTGGCTGAAGCAAGCGGCGGTCCACGTAACATCAGGCTCGCGCACGGTCTATAGAGGGTAACATGGGAATTCTACTTGATCCAATGGATGCTGTTCATTGAATTTTGATCGAATGGTTGGGATTTTTGCACTAATGGACGGCATCCGAAGCAGCCGATTGGGATCCAATGGCTGAAGGGGATTTTGGGTTTTAACTAAGGCTTTGAAGGCTCTCAGATGCTGATCTAATGGCCAATAATCCATTTAAAAGTTGATTCAATGGCTGTTGTTTAATTCGAGTAGATCTGGGAGATTAAAAGCGAATTTTGAGTGGTTTTCGGCCCGTTTAATTGCCATCCAATGGCCAGAATGATCTAGGTTTTAATTTGAGTCGTCCGAGGAGTTTTAAACCAAATTCTTTCAAAATTTTTGATGGAATTTCAATCAAAAACCAGCTCTAGTCTATAAAAAGGCCCTGAGAGAGCCGAGAGAGAGGGCTGGGAATAGTGTAGAAGAGGGGAAATAGGGAATAATAGCGAGCTTTGAGAGAGTTTTGAATAGAGAGTTTTTGAGAGAGAGTTTTGAGAGAAAGAAGAGAAAGGGCTTTTATTTTTATTTTTCTTCTTCTTTTCCTCTTCCAACTATTAAGACATCGATCAAGGAGATTCTCTTCTTCTTCATCAAATTTTTCACACCAAGAGCAACGGACAACCAATTTTAGCAATCAAATAGTCTAATTTCTTTATGCTTTTCATTTTATTTGCTATTTTTGAACTTGTTATCATGAACTAAATTTTTTTTTACTAAGGCTAAGATGTAGCCACTCTTTTGGTGCAATATTTAGTATGATTTATTTTTAATTTTAAATTTTATTCATAAGGAGTATATAAATCTGATCTTAATGCTTTTAGATTATTGGCCATCTTCTAATTAATCTGATGAACATAGATGTTATGAACCAAATACATCTATGTTATTGCTTCTTGATTATATACCTTATATTATGAATCAAATTAGAATTCATATGCATGCAGAAATTTTAGTATGCTTTGAATGCAACGTATTTTAATTAGAGGGTTTTACAAAACTTAATGCATTAATATTTATTTAAATTACACCTAGACCAAAGGATAATTAATAAATATTGATAGTTTTGCTACGCCTGGACTAAAGGATAGTAAATAAATTAGGAGACTCCACCTTCACATGAAATTAAATTAATCTAATAACCTAAATATTGTATTGACTGAGTTGGTGAACTGAATGCCTTAGTAACCCATTGCTCTTAAGTTTAAAACCCTAATAATTACACTCTCTCTATTTTCTTAAAATTTTTAATTATTTTCTTATTTTTTTTAATTTCTTATTCTCATAAATCGATCTTCGAAATAATGTATAGGAAAGAACTTTTCGATACTTATTTTTCAATCCTCTAGGGACGATACTCTACTCATTTACTTTATTACTTGATTGATTGGTGCACTTGCCATAGCTGTAGATTCGCACGCATCAAGTTTTTGGCATCGTTGCCGGGGATTGTGTCTAAAATAATATTAAAATTTTGATCCTAGCTTTGCTTTAGAATTTTATTTTTAATTTTTATTCTTACTTTTTTTTAAAAAATTTGTTCAATGCATGACACGTATTGGACATAGTAACTTACTACCTTTAGATCCAGAAATTGAAAGAACCATCAAAAGACTACAAGAAAAAAATTTGGTAGCTGAAGATCCTAACGACATCAATCTAGGATTGGATATGGCGATCGAGGGACAACATAAAGCTATTTGACCAGTAATCATCCATTAAATGATTGCATCACATCATCTGTAGCCGATGCAGCTTCGAGCATTAGGAGACCACCTATGCGAGCAAACAACTTTGAAATAAAATCGATGATGATCCAGATAATTCAATCAACTGTCTAATTCAGTGGACACATGCATGATGATCCAAATGCCCATATTTCTAACTTTTTTGAACTTTGGGATACTTTTAAAATTAATGGGGTGTTAGAAGATGCTATTAGATTAAGGTTATTTTCTCTCTTTATGGGACAAAGCTAAAAGTTGACTTCATTTTCTTCCTGCAGGTTCTATCATAACTTGAGATGTCCTAGCTCAAAAATTCTTAGCCAAGTACTTACCACCATCCAAGACTGCCAAGATGTGCAATGATATCACTTCTTTTATGCAGATGGACATGGAGACACTATATGAGGCTTGCGAGTATTTCAAGAAACTACTAAGGAGATGTCCACATCATCAACTACCCATATGGCTTTAGGTACAAACTTTCTATAATGGTTTATCTCCTACTAATCATTCTATGATTGATGCAGCAGTAGGAGGAACCATTAACCAAAAAATGGAGGAAGAAACCTTCGATCTGATCGATGAGATAGCATCAAATAGCTATCAGTGGTAGATAGAATGCATGATGCCAAAAAGACCAGCAACTGTGTAGGGAGTAGATTGCGTGCCAACTTTACGAGCTGAAATTGTAGCCCTTAGAGTCGAAGTCAATAACTTAAAGGAAATGGCTATGCATATTCAGAGCATCACCTATGACCTGTGTGGAGGAGGACACGATACAAGCAATTACCAGATAGGTAATTCTTTTGCTAAAGCAACTGATATAGCTAATTTGTTGGTAACTTTTTTAGGCCATAATAAAACAATCCCTACTCCAACACATACAATCAAGGGTGGAGGTAGCACCCAAATTTCTTATGGAGTAATCAAAATGCAGCACAACAGCCACCCTCGGGGTTCCAAGTACCTAAAAGGAAGTCCAACATGGAGGAGCTGATGGTCAAATTTATGCAAAACCAAGAAGCAATTATAAAATTTTAGAAGCCAAACTTAGGCAGGACCAAGTAGCAGCAATTCGAAACTGGGAGATGCAAATAGGTCAAATGGCTAAGATAATCTCCGAGAGACCTCAAGGATCCTTGCCCAGCAATACAGACACTAATCCAAGGGAGCAAATCAATGCTATCACCCTAAGAAGTGGTATAAAGTTGGAGGAGCCACATCAGAAGAAAGAGATTGAAGAGCCAACTACAAATAAAGAACCATCAACTAAAATTTGTCAGTCACCAAAACAACCAGTAGATGGATGGTCTTTAGGTATATAGTTTGCCGATCCAAATGTGAAGGCCTACGTGCTGCCACTACCATTCCCAGAGAGACAAATACAACATTTAGACAAAAAATTTTCTAACTTTTTCAAAATTTTAAAGAATTTATATATTAATAGTTCTTTTGTAGATGCTATCACTCAAATGCTCAGGTATGCCAAGTTTCTCAAAGAAATTCGAACAAATAAGAAAAAGCTGAAGGAGCATGAGAGAATAAATTTGAATGAAGAATGCTCAGCAATACTTCAAAAAAAATTACCATAGAAGCTAAAAGATCCAGAAAGTTTTACTATCCCTTGCATTATTGGTGATTGTAGTTTTTATAAAATTTTATTTAATTTAGGAGCAAGTATTAATCTTATGCCTTTTTATATTTTCAGAAAGCTTGGTCTAGGAGAACCGAAGCCTACCACTATTACTCTTCAATTAGCCGATAGATCCATCAAATATCAAAGAGGTATAGTGGAGGATGTCTTGGAAAAGGTAAACAAATTTATTTTTTTTATTGATTTTATTGTTCTTGATATGAAAGAAGATTATGATGTACCCCTTATTTTAGGAAGACCCTTTTTAGCTATAAGAGGAGTTTTAATAGATATTCAACAAGAAAAATTAATTCTTAGAGTCCAAGATGAACTAGTTACTTTTAATATTTTCAAAGATACTAAACATCTTGATGATAATCAAACTTATTTTCTAATTGATATTATTGATAATTTATTATATGAGAATTTTGTAGAAAATAGGTTTGAGACTATGAAAGCTAGCAATGTCCAATTGAAAGAGGGCTTGACCAAACATGAAAGTATTCTAATTGAAGTGGCACCGGATTGATTCAACTTAGAACTCAAAGAAAGTCAAGCTAAAGACTCTAAATCAGAACTACTAGATAGGTTATTTCTTTTCTTTTTAGTTTTGATCATTTTTTTTTTATTTTTTAGTAATTTATTGTTGCTCTTTTACTACTTTGGTGTGTATTTTTAATTTTTCATGAGTTTTCATTGATTTTTCTGCAAAATTGAAAATACACACTAGAGCAGTAAAAGAGCAACAACAAATTACTGAAAAATAAAAGAAAAGAAAAATGATAAAAACTAAAAAAAAAAGAAACAACCTATCTAGTAGTTCTGATTTATAGTTTTCAGCTTGACTTTCTTTAAGTTCTAAAGTGGATCAATCCGGTGCCACTTCAATTGGAACACTTTCATGTTTGATTGCATCCTCTTTTAATTTGACATTGCTCGCTTTTGTAGTCTCAAACCTATTTTCTACAGAATTCTCATATAATGGATTGTCAATAATGTCAATTAAAAAATAAGTTTGATTATCATCAAGATATTTAGTATCTTTAAAAACATTAAAAGTAACTTGTTCGTCTTGGACTCTAAGAATTAATTTTTCTTATTGAACATCTATTAAAGCTCCTCCAGTAGCTAAAAAGGGTCTCCCTAAAATAAGGGGTACATCATAATCTTCTTCCATATCAAGAACAATAAAATCAACAAGAAAAATAAACTTGTTTACCTTTACCAAGACATCCTCCACTATACCTCTTGGATATTTAATGGATCTGTTAGCTAATTGAAGAGTAATAGTGGTAGGCTTTGGTTCTCCTAGACCCAGCTTTCTGAAAATAGAAAAAGGCATGAGATTTATGCTTGCTCCTAAATCACATAAAACTTTATCAAAACTACAATCACCAATAATGCAGGGGATAGTAAAACTCCCTGGATCTTTTAGCTTCTGTGGTAATTTATTTTGAAGTATTGCTGAGCATTCTTCATTCAAATTTATTCTCTCATGCTCCTTCAGCTTTTTCTTATTTGTTAAGATTTCTTTGAGAAACTTGGCATACCTGGGCATTTGAGTAATAGCATCTACAAAAGGAATATTAATATGTAAATTCTTTAAAATTTTGAAAAAGTTAGAAAATTTCTTATCTGGATGCTGTATTTGTCTCTCTTGAAAATGGTAGTGGCAGCACGTAGGGCTTCACATTTGGATCAGCAAACCGTATACCTAGAGACCATCCATCTGCTGGTTGTTTTGGTGACTGATGAGTTTGAGTTGATGGTTCCTTATTTGTAGTTGGCTCTTCAGTCTCTTTCTTTTGATGTAGCTCCTCCAGCTTTGTACCACTTCTTAGGGTGATAGCATTGACTTGCTCCCTTGGATTTGTCTCCGTATTGCTTGGCAAGGATCCTTGAGGTCTCTCGGAGATTATCTTAGCCATTTGACCTATTTGCATCTCCAAGTTTTGAATTGCTGCTATTTGGTCCTGCCTAAGTTTGGCTTCTAAATTTTTTATAGTTGCTTCTTGATTTTGCATGAATTTGACCATCAGCTCTTCTATGTTGGACTTCTTTTCAGGTACTTGGAATCCCGGGGGTGGCTGTTGTGCTGCATTTTGATTGCTCCATGAGAAATTTGGGATGCTGCCTCCACCCTTGATTGTATGTGTTGGAGTAGGGATTGTTTTATTGCGGCCTGAAAAAATTACCAATATAATTAGCTGTATCAGTTGTTTTAGCAAAAGGATTACCTGTCTGGCAATTGCTCGTATCATGTCCTCCTCCACACAGGTCACAAGTCATGCTCTGAACATGCATAGCTGTTCCCTTTAAGTTGTTGACTTCGGCTCTAAGGGCTGCAATTTCAGCTAGTAAAGTTGGCACGCAATCTACTCCCTGCACAGCTGCTAGTCTTTTTGGCATCATGCGCTCTGTCTGCCATTGATAGCTATTTGATGCCATCTCATCGATCAGATCGAAGGCTTCTTCCTCCATTTTTCGATTAATGGTTCCTCCTGCTGCTGCATCAATCATAGATCGATTAGTAGGAGATAAACCATTATAGAAAGTTTGTACCTGAAGCCATATGGGTAGTTGATGATGTGGACATCTCCTCAGCAGTTCCTTAAAATGCTCCCAAGCCTCATATAGCATCTCCATGTCCATCTGCATAAAAGAAGTGATATCGTTGCGCATCTTAGCAGTTTTGGAAGGTGGAAAGTACTTGGCTAAGAATTTTTGGGCTAGGACATCCCAAGTTGTGATAGAACCTGTAGGAAGAGAATGAAGCCAATTTTTAGCTTTATCCCGTAAAGAGAAAGGAAATAACCTTAATCTAATAGCATCATCCGACACCCCATTAATTTTAAAAGTATCACAAAGTTCAAAAAAATTAGAAATATGGGCATTCGGATCATCATGCATGTGTCCACTGAATTGGACAGTTGATTGAATCATCTGGATCATTCGCCGGCTTTATTTTGAAGTTGTTTGCTCGTACAGGCGGTCTCCTGATGCTCGAAGCTGCATCGGCTATAGATGGTGTGATGTAATCATTTAATGGATGATGTACTGGTCGAATAGCTTCATGCTGTCCTTCAGTCGCCATATCCACTCCTAGATTGATATCGTTAGGATCTTCAGCTGCCATGTTTCTGTCTTGTTGTAGTCTTCTAATGGTTCTTTCAATTTCTAATCTAAAGATAGTAAGTTACTATGTCCAGTATGTGTTATGCATAATTTTTTTTTTAATAAAAATTAAAAATAAATTTCTAAAGTAAAGCTAGGATCAAAATTTTAATATTATTTTAGACACAATCTCCGGCAATGGCACCAAAAATTTGATGCATGCTAATTTATAGCTATGGCAAGTGCGCCAGTCGATCAAGTAATAAAGTGAATGAGTAGAGTATCGTCCCTAGAGGATTGGAAAACAAGTACTGAAAAGCTCTTTCCTATGCTTTATTTAGAAGATCGATTTATGAGAATAAGAAATTAAAAAAAAATAAAAAATAAAAAAAATAATTAAAAGTTTTTAATTAAATAGAGAGAGTGTAAATTATTAGGGTTTTAAATTCAAGAGCAATGGATTACTAAGACAATCGGTTCACCAACTCAGTCAATACAATATTCAGATTTTTAGATTAATTTTATTTCATGTGACGGTGGAGTCTCCTAATTTATTCACTATCCTTTGGTCCAGGCATAGCAAATCTATTAATATTTATTAATTATCCTTTGGTCCAGGTGTAATTTAAATAAATATTAATGCATTAGGTTTTGTGAAATCCTCTAATTAAAATATGCTGCATCCAAAGCGCACTAAAATTCCCACATGCATATGAATTCTAATTTGATTCATAATACAAGGTATATAATCAAGAAGCATTAACATAGATGTACTTGGTCCATAACATCTATGTTCATCAGATCAATTAGAAGATGGCCAGTAATCTAAAAACATTAAGATCAGATTTATATACTCATCATGAATAAAATTTAAAAATAAATCACACTAAATATTGCATCAAAAGAGTGGCTACACCTTAGCCTTAGTAAAATAAAATTTAGTTCATGATAACAAATTCAAAAATAGTAAATAAAATAAAAAGCATAGAAAATTTAGACTGTTTGATTGCTGAAATTGATTGTCTGCTGCTCTTGATGTGGAGAATTTGATGAAGAAGAGGAGGCTCCTTGATCGTCGAAGAAAAATCAAAAACCCTTTTTTTGATTTTCTCACAAATTACTTTTTTTATCTCTCTCCTCTCTCTTTCTCTCTCTCTCTCTCTCTCTTTCTCCCTCTCTCTCTCTTTTTCCCGTCTCTCTCTTTTTTTTCCCATCTCTCTCTTTTTTTTATTTCATGGCAACAGGCTTTTTTTATAGCTGAAGTGTTTGATTCCCCTTAAAATCCATCAAAAATTAGGTTTAGGACTCCTAAATTGACTCAAATTAAGATTTGAGTAATTTTGTCCGTTAGATCTTGATCAAACAGTCCAAAAACCACTCAAAAACCCCTTAAAATAACCCAGATCAAGTCGGATTTAATCCCAGCCATTGGATCATCCATTGGATCATCCATTGGATCGAATCTGGGCCGTCCGATTGCATTGAAATAAGCCTTCAGACCTTTAGTTTTATGTCGGGATGAATCTCGGCCGTTGGATCTCGATCGGGAGCTACGGATGCCATCCATCAGCGCCTTCTTCTCGTCCGTCCGATCAAGCTTCAGTGAAAATCGCCCGTTGGATCAGCTAGAATTCCCAAATTGCCCTCCGTGGAACGTGCGCGAGCCCGGTGTTGCATGGACCGCCGCGTTCTTCAACCAATCAGCGCACGCCTCTTGCTGTGAAATTCCCAAATTACCCTTCAGATGGTCCACCGTGCGCCGCGAAAAATGCTGACGTCATCCTGACGTCAGCGTTGCGTCGGTTTTTTTTTTTTTTTTTTTTTTGAAATTTAATTCTGGGCTCGTTTGAAGTCCGTTTTGCCTGAAATTTTTTTCATCTGAATCAGAAAAATGAGATCTTCACATTGATTGCCTTTTTTCCTGCATAAGATTAATAAAAATATCAATTTCTAATAAAATAGATTAATTTATTTTATAATTTAATACTTTTATTAGTATATTTTTACCACTTATCGGGGTGCAGTCGGAACCACTAAAGGAAGCATGGGTTGCACCATAGAAGGTAGTGCAAGGGTAGTCTGGCTTAGCTGCAGCACCATTGGAGGGGGCACAAATATAGTTTGAACCGCTTGGATGATGGCCGTCAGGGTGTTAACCCACTAGAAGAGTAGGTTGAATTGGTCCATTATAATTAGGATCGGTTGGACTGGTGAAGAAGTTTTTGGCATCGGGGGCTGAATGTGATTGTCAACTCGAAGATCCGTCTAATGGGAGGCGGCATCGTCAATGAGATGAGATGATGTCTTTTTAGATGTCATGTTTAAAAGTAGTCACTTTCTCTATCTGTTGTTGCTTAGGATTGTATGCTTTGAGAACGAAACTATCGATCCTGCGTAGGGATGCTAGAGTGACCTACAAAATAAAATTCTAGCTAGAGGATTTGACTTTGATGAGGATCCTTTAATGCTCAAGTCAGTAGAGAATACTAAAGCATCAATGAGTTTTCTGAGAGAAATTTCTTGCTTATCTGGATTCTTGGGGTTTGCAATATTTGTAGAAGAAATGCTTTGTAGACGTTATGTCATTCTGCTAATTTTGGACCACTAATCACGTCATTCTGAGATTAAGGCTATTTTCTTAAAATGACGAGGCCATTACTTGCATGATCAGGATGCCTTATCTACTCTCATAAATTTAGATGGAGTGAAAAATAGTTTGATCATGACTAGATCATAGTTGGATCGCTACTTTTGCTCGGAGAGGGCCATTGAATATGCTAGAAGACTACTTATCTGAGGTAGTTTAAGAGGCTTAAATGCTAACAAGCTATTGTCAAAGGAAATAGTTTGGAAGCATGCCTCGGCTCATCTTTCGAGTCGAAAAATATGAGGATGGACTCTTTACCTCAGTATGTTGATGTCTCTATGTAGGTCCAAGATGGTTCGGACATTAATCCGATCGATCCAAGATGTTTACATTACCACCATAACACTTTCTATTTAGAAAAGATTTAAATTTTTAAAATAAAATTATTATTATATTTTTAATAATTATTTTTATAAAAAAATTTAAAATTTTTAAAATATATCTCTTGATTCGATCAGATCTGAACGAACCTAGTCCGAAAAATCAGGATTTCCCTTCAACTGATATCGGAGCCAAGGTTCTAAAGTATTTAGATCTAATTTTAAATTTATTCTAATAAAAAAATAAGTAATTTTAGATGTCACATGAGATGTGATCAGATCTGAAATTAGAAAAAAATTAAAATTAAATAATTTGGATCTAAGATTAGAAAATATGCATGACTAGTTCTAAAATAGAATAGTTCTATAGAATAGTCATGCATGTTTATGATTTAATCTGATTAAATCATATTTTAGATCTATTTATTTACTATTTTTTGATATTATAATCATTATAATAACATCTAAAAAATAGTAAATAAAAATTATTTAATTTTAAACATCATATGAGATATGATTAATGCATGTCTAGACTAGTTGTAGAATAGTTCTACATAGTTGTCTAGATTAGAGTTTATTTTGATAAAATTAATTTAAATATAATTTTTTAGGTTATTATGAGATAATTTAGATCTGAAAATATGCATGATTCGATACATGAGATGTATGCAAAATATGCCATGATTAGATCTAATTTGTATATAAGATATATGATATAGATCTAAAAATATTTTGTAGTATTGCATGTTCCTGATTAAGTCATTCCTCTTGGCCGTCTGGTCATAAGTACGAAAAAGGGTTTAAAGGCCCTCACCTCCCATCCGATGGGGTGTTCTTATGATGTGTACGAGTGCTGCGCGTTCGTCCTTAATTAGAAACCCAAAACTTACTTTCTGCAAAATCCTAGATCCTCAAACCCTAGAATTTATTGTGCATATTTTGTTTATGAACCCTACTTAATTAAGAATTAAGATTATGAAATATAAATTAGGTCTAAAATTAAGAATTTCAGATCTAAGACATATTCATAATACTGGGTTCGGGCTTGGGTAGCTCAATTAGGTCTAAGCGGTTGATCAAACCGAATCAAGAGTTGGTTAGATGGGATCAACAATGCTTAAATTGACCAGTCTAATAGGATTAAGTCTGGGTCAAGATCGAGTCACGATCAAGCAAGACCTAATTAGGCTCAGAGGTTAGAGTCTGGATTGTAGGCTAACCCAATTGGTTCTGGCTCAATAATTTGGTGTCTAAGGTAAGTTTGGCACATACGACCGACTGGTTTTTAATTGGAAGCTACTCGACCTGAATGCATTCTTGTATGAGTTAATGGCATATCCCTTCCATCCGGTCTCACTTACCTGGCCATATCTGTTAACCCAGTTCTAATTTGAGGTGGTCAATAATCCGAGCTAACCCATGCCACTAGGTTAGTCATAATTGTTATGACTATGACAAGTCTAGTTTAATGAGACCTGAATCAATTCTCCCTAAGAAAAGATTAAGTCTGAGGTCTTCCACCATTGTAGATGTGCGGGCCCTTCCCGGGGTTGATTGTTCTTAGCTGGATACAGTGGCTCAGTTGCACCGAAAGATGCAACCATGTCTATTAGGCATTGGATGCTATGGGCTGAAGGATGAGTTGGGCTTAATATTCTAGATACGGTGAGAGACTCAATTAGAAATCCAGTCTGTGCAAATGATGGATCTGACATAACTAAAGAGTGGATCAATATTTCGGATACGGTGAGATTCATGAATTAGAGATCAAGTTTGGGTGCACCATGATTAGAGAATCATTGAACAAGAGTTGTTCACTCATTGGCTAACCCATCACCAATAACTGTTAGGTGAGGTGATGAGTCAGTTGGTGAGACCGCACCATCCACTAGAAATCATTAATCATGGAGATTTTCGCATCTCTATAGAGGGAGTGTAGGGATTCGAGAAAATAGTGAAAGCTAATTTGTTTAAAAATAAAATTTTTAAACAAATTGGTCAAGTTATAATTACAATATCTAACTAAAATCTGACTCTTTATAGGAAAATGTCTGCGTCCAACCCATTAGCACGTATCCTGGACACATATAGACTGACCAGACCCAATTATAAAGATTGGCTCAGGAACTACAAAATCATTTTGAATTTTGAGAAGTTAACCCATGTATTGGACCAGGACCCTCCCACCTTACCAGCCCATCCATCCACTGAGCAGAGAGCATCTCTGAAAAAATGGATAGACAAGGATAATAAGGTCAGATATTACATGTTGGGCTCGATGTCTGTTGAGCTCCAGTAACAACATGAAGATATCAAGACTGCTCGCCAAATGTTGTCTCACTTGCAAGATATGTTTGGTGAACAGAGTCGAGCAGCCAAGTATCAAGTCACGAAATAACTTTTTAAGGCTAAGATGCATGATGGGCAGTCAGTCCAAGATCACTGTCTGATGATGATCAAGGACATGAAAGAGCTTGAGAAGCTCGGTGTGAAGTTAGACTTGGATCTGTCAGAATGATATTATTCTGCAATCCTTGACTGATGCATATGGGCAATTCATCATGAATTACCACATGCATAAACTTCAAAATTCCTTGGCCGAATTAATGAACATGCTGGTCACCGCTGAGCTTTCTATGAAAGGTTCTAAAGGCTCAGTTCTTACTATGGAATGGACTTCTTCCAAAAGAAAGTCTTATGGAAAGAAAAAAAAGTCTACAAAAAAGCAAAAAATGGAAGAAGGAAAGAAGAAGAAGGCAGAGCCGAAGAAGAAGGCCGATGTCAAAGAAAAGTATTTCCATTGCAACAGCGACGGCCACTGGAAGTGGAACTGTCCTACTTACCTGGCCACCCTGAAGAACAAGAAGGAAGGTCCTTCTAGAGGTATGCTCGTTATTGAGTCTAACCTTACGATTTCTTCTGCATCCAGTTGGGTGCTTGACTCTGGTTCTAGTGCTCATCTATGCACTTCCATGCAGGGTCTTGAGGATAGCAGGAGGCTGAGGGATGGAGACATGATCCTATGCATCGGTAATAGAGCAAGAGTTACTGCA
>QRFJ01004826.1:0-23271 GCA_006176705.1 Cocos nucifera
TGTCTCTATTCATGAATCTCACCGTGTCCGAAATTGATCACTCCTTAGTTATAACCCCTTTTTATGCGGGTCCTAATTGAGTCTTCCGTATTCAAAAATATTAGCCCAATCATCCTCTAGACCATAGTCAAGCCTAATAGACATGGTTGCGTCTTCTCCGTAACTAAGCCACTTATCCAGTTGGAACATCAACCCGGAAGGCCGCACATCTCATGGGGACCTCACTTATCTTTAGGGAAATTGATTAGGTTCTCATACTAACTGGCTTAGTATAACTTATCTAACCTGTGCTGGTGTTAGATATATATGCTAGAAGCCAGAATTGGCTGACATTGTATACATCTAGGGCAAAATGTATTTGACTAAAATCAATAATGGATTATTTTTACATATGTGATTGTCTGCGATACATCCTTTGAGTTAATGTAAGATAATTATATTCAGGTTGCAATTTAAGACATGATAATCATTATTACTAATGCTGACATGGATCATCACTGAGTGATGGTGATTGATCAAATGTTGGTTGTACATCGCTTTCTGGTGTAGAATGATCTGCCTACATGTTGGAGAACCAGGCGGAACAGTTATCTTAGAAATGAGGGACTGGTGTGACCCTCGATGTTCATAGGAGTTACTTCTCCAATGACTGCCGGGCTGCAAGTGTGTCTATTCTTGATGAGAGATCGCATTCGTAGGGTGTTGTTTGCACACATATCGGTCTCCTAGCATAACTGAGGTTTTGCTTTAAGTCATGATAGAGGATTGCTCATGGAATCTTTACCTCGGTGTGAGGAGTAGCCCTATGATGTCATGAGATCAAGTCCAGAAAACATGGGTGGTTAGAGTGAAATAATAGAAAGAGTTCTATTTAGATTACTTGACTCATCGAACTTACATTCATTGATTGAAGCCTAGGGTTTACAGTACCATAACCCTAATCTGAATCGGGGCTAAGATAGAAGAACTGAATCCACAGTGCTGCACCAAGGTCGCACAGCTCTGATGGGTTGCACCATATATGATAGTGTCATTGGTGATTTGGGAGCAATTAGATTATTTAGTGATCATCAATTCTACTGTTCGAATCAGAAATTTTGATTTCCACGAAGGTAGTTCTGATGCGATGATGGACATGACAATCCATTCTACAGAACTGAAACCTAACGGTCATACCAAGGGTTTGATCTGTTGATCATAATTGACTGATCTAGTTCAAGTATTTGGATGAGATCAATTAGGTTAAGGAAGTGCTGACTCATTGAACACATGTTTTCTTTGCTATATATAAGTTGCTCTGAGCCAAAGATGTTTGTGCTCAAATAAGGCCTTCAAGGTCTGACAAGAGGTTATAAGTTAGAAAAGGTTGTCTTATTTGTAAGACACTATCCTACCAACACTTTTTGTCACTTGCCATTTCTTGTTTTTAACTTTGGTCAAAGTTACCTTGTGGAGTCAACGTTGACCATTGACTTTGACTTTTGACCACAGTCTCACCTATTGGAGGGCTAGGTTGGGGGCTGTTCCCTGCCAGAGGCAAGGAAGGGCGCCCCACCTAGGCGGTCCCAAGTTGGGCTTAGGAGTCCTTGGTGTGACAGACTCCATCTTTTTGGATTCCATTAGAGTTTTCTAGAACCAACTTTGACGGTCTTAGGCATCCTATAGGGGAATCTAGGGTCTCTATTCTCACACAGAATTTAGATCTGATTCATAAGGTGTGATTGTTGGGAAGAAGAGGGTTGGATACAGTGTCATAATAAGCACCTGTATCCAACTAGTTTGTATGAGATATGAGAGATTATAGTCATGTTCTCCACCCAAAGCACTCTCCTCCTTCCATGCCATGTCTTTTCTCCCGTCCTCCAGTCCAAAAAGAGTTGGACTTGGTTGTGCGATTGATCAAAGAAAGGATAAAAAATAGAAGGACTGCGCTGCTGCAAAGGATGACTCTATCTTCAAAGATTTTGAAGTCTCCAATCATCCAGATCTATTTTTGAGTGTGATAGGAGAGAAGAGGATCTCAGATAACCGTGGTCCGATAGAGCCACGCTGCGTTGCCTAAGCCAGAACTTCCATGCACGGTCAACAGAGGATTACCCAATCAGGGTAAATAAATTGATTAATTTATTTTTAATTTTATTATTAAAATTAATAAGATCATTTTAAAAATTCAAATCTGATTGAATCAGAGAAATTTTTTGATAATCTCTTATTGATCAGATCTGACGAAATGACCGAAAGATTTCTCTTAATGTATAGACCATGTTCTATATTTAGATTAATTTTATTTATATTTAATTAAAAAATAATTATTTTAGTCACATGAGATGTGACAGATTGAATCAGAAAATTAATTAATAATTGATTAAGATTAGAATAGCATGACTAGTTCTAAGATTTTATAGAATTCTGATATTTTTTGATTTAATTGATAATTCTATTTTGAATCTTAATTTACTATTTTTGTATTTAGTGTTATATAACATCTGAAAATAGCAATAAATCATTAATTTTGAATATATTGAGATATTTGTGCGTCTAGATAATTGTAGAATAGTTCTTAATAATTGTCTTAGATTAGAATTTATTTGATTAACAATTTAATCTTTTTTTAGATTATGAGATATTTATCTGAAAAATGCATGTTATGATAATGAAGTATCAAAATATGCCATGTTAGATTAATTTATTATGATATATGATATAGATCGGATATTTGTAGTATTGAGTTCTTGATTAAGGCTTTTCCTCTGCCTCCGGTCATAGAACGAAGAGATTTAAAGGCCCCTCTCTTCCCATTCGATGGGGTGTTTTGATGTCGTAGGGGTGCTGCGTGTTCATTCCTTATCAGAAACCCAAAAACTTATTTCTGCAAAACCTAGATTCTTGAAACCCTAGATTTATTGTGTATTTATTTTATGATCTACTTAATAGAATAGTTTATGTATTTGTCTAAAATTAATTCAATCTAGATTAATTCATATACGAGTTCGGGCTGGGTAGCTTAAATTAGTTAAGCGTGATCAAACCGAATCAAGAGTGGTTAGTGGGATCAACAATGCTTAAATGACAGCCTATAGATTAAGTCTGGGTCAGATCGAGTCACGATCAAGCAGACCTAATTATGGAGGTTAGAGCTGGTTGTAGGTCTAACCCATGGTTATGTCGATATTTGGTGTCTAGGTAAGTTTAGCATAGGACCAACTGGTTCTTAATTGAAGATACTCGCCTGAATGCATTCTTGTTACGTTATGCATATTCCTTCACTAGTCCTCATACCGCCATTTCTATTGACACAGTTTTGATCTGAGGTGGTCATATCTGAGCTCACCTGGCACTAGGTTAGTAATTTTTTGACTAGCAGTCTGTTAATGAGACCTGAATCTTCCCTCCCAAGAAAAGATTAGTTGAGTTCCCATGTAGATGCGGCCGCCAAGGGTTGTTTCTCGATGGATACAGGGCTCGTCACCGGAGACCAACCTGTCTAATTAGGCATTTGCAATTGGTGAGGATGAGTTGAGCTCAATTTCTGATCGGTGGAGAGACTCAATTAGGACCGTCATATGCAAATGGTGGGTCTGACTAACTAAATATGGATCAACATTGGTACCGTGAATTCATGATTAGAGACCAAGTCGGGTTGACATGATTAGGACTTGAGCAAGTGTTCACTTATTGGCTAACCAATCACCAATAACTGTTAGTGAGTGATGAGTAGTTGGTGGGACCGCACACCCACTAAATCATTAATCATGAGATTTCGCTTCTCTCAGGGGGTGTAGGGATACGAGAATAGTGGAGCTAATTTGTTTAAAAATAATCCTAAATAAATGGTAAGTCAAAATACAGTATCTAACTAGAATCACTCTTACAGATATGTCTGCGTCAACTTGCACGTATCCTGGACACATAACTGATCCATTCCAATTTAAAGATGGTCAGAACTACAAATTATTTTGGGTTTGAGAAGTTAACCTGTTTGACCAGTACCCTCCCAATTACCAATTTAAAGATTTTGGCTCAGGAACTTCAGTTTCGAGAGATGTAAGCATCTCGGATCTGGAACACTCATTAAATGATGGATCAAAATGTTTGGTTTCATCAAATGTTTGGTTATCATCAAAATGAAAGAGGAACCTGGTTTCAAAAGGCAATGAGCGCTGTTTCTTCCTGTATTTCTGGATGATGACATCTCCTTATTGGAATGATTCCCTATGAATCAATCAAGATTGGTTGTCAGAATTCTACAGGGAAAACCTAGGTGGCATCCTTTCTAGGATAAGGTCTATAGAATAGACAATGGATGCTAGGACTTTCGAGGATGTACATAGTAAGTCTAGAATGGTTTGATGGAAAAACTCTAAGGAGATTTACCCTTCAGAATGATTCTTTCGAAGAAAATTGCCCAGCACACTGAGAGAGGAATAGAACGTGCAGTCCCTTATGCTTCTGCATAGGGAGCTCTGTATGCCATGCTATGTACACGACCTGATATAGCCCATGCTGGTTCACAAGCAAGATATCATCATCCAGGTGAAAAACCTGGTCTTCTATGAAATGTATCTGAGTATTGAGAAGAACAATATGATGCTTGGTCTTTGTAACGGGACTCCTGGTCCAGTTACACGACTTCCAGACTTATGTCGATATGAGATGAAAGTCGACACTGGGATCTTTATGTGCAATTGTGGACTATCAGTGGAAAGAGTCCAAGCAAACGTGATAGCAGGATTCACCATTGAAGCAGAATTATGCTATCAGGAAGCTGCGAAGGAAGCATTCTGGTTACAAGAGTGTGCTGCAGAAATTGGAGTATCCGAAGAGCCATTCCTCATACTGCGCACAATGTCCATAGCCCTTGCTAAGACGAGGTCCACCAAAAATCAAGGCATATTGAAGCGCGATACACCTCATTCCGCGTTACCTCGAGAAGTATATGTCGAGGTCAAAGAGATCACTCCGCAGATAATGGTGCAGACCCACTTACCAAGCCGGGCTTTAGCAAAAGATCGAGCCCACTATTAGAAGATGACTTAGACTTATAGCAATTGGCCTTTAGGATAAGTGGGGATTGTTAGATTAATGTGCCTAGAAGCCAGAATTGGGCTGACACTGTCAATAACACTATTCTAGGACAAAATTTAATTTGACTAATACAAATAAATGTTATTTCTATCACATATGTGCTATTTGTGTCTATGATAACTCCTTTGAGCTTAATAGGTAATGATATTCATATTTCAAGAGCTTGAAAATTTAGACATGAAAATCATTTAACTCATCATAAATTGCTCCTGACAATAGGATCATCAGGATGTGATTCGATCCCGAAAGGTTGGTTATAATCGCTCTCTTTGTAGCTAATGCAGTCTTAAGAGTCTACGTGTGGAGACAACGGAAGCAGAGTATAGATACTCAGTTAGAGACGAGGACACTGCGACGTGACCACCTCGAGTAGTCTTATAGGGGAGTCTACCATTCTCATATCAATGACTACTCAGATGCTGTCAGTGTATGTTGATTCTTTGACCCTGAGATGCATCCGGCATTTCCACTTGACGTGTGTTATAGTTTGACTACACCATTTCTCGGTCTCCTAGCACATATGGAATCTGAGGTGTATGGGCTTGGCTACGCAATGTCATTGTAGGAAACTGATATGCATCAAGATGGAATTATCTACCTAGCGGTGGTAAAGAAAGAGTCAGCCCTATGATATCATTGAGAACAAAGTCCAAAATCCATAGGCCGATGGCAGATGTGAAATAATAGAAGAGTTTCATATTTAGATTCTTCACATTGCAGATCGAATCGAATGATTACATCATATGAACGAAGACTTAGGGTTTGAACGAGTTCACCTAAACCCTAATTGATCGGGGTTCAAAGATAGAAAGAATTAATCAACAGATAGCTGCACACAAGAGGTTTGCATTCCAAGCTCTAAATGGATTGCACCATAACTCAGGGTCACTGGTGGATTTTGGAGCAATTAGAAATATTTAGATACGATAATATCTAGCTGTTCGACATCTAGAAGAGTTCTGATCATCGAAGAGAGTTTCGGATGATGTCGATGAATAAGATCATCGACATATCCATTACCATACAGAACTGAACCTAACTGGTCACACAAACAATAAGGTTTGAAATTGTGATCATCATATGACTGATCTAGTTCAATTGATTGAATGAAGATTCGAATTTAGGGTTCAGGAATCGTGCTAGCACTCGAAAACCACGTTACTTCTTTTGACTATCATAAATAAGATTATCCCATCTGACAAGGGATTAGTGCTTCAAACAGAAGGCTTCATATGGTCTGACTAGAGGTATCCAAGTCAAAAAAGGTTGTCTATTTTGTAAGAGATACGCTGAGCCATTATTTAGTCACCTTGCCATTTCTTCGTTTTTGACATTTGGATCAAAAGTCTACCTATTGACTAGTTCAAACGTTGACCAATTGATTACTTTGACTTTTGACCACATGATCTCACTATTGGAGGGCTGGTGGAGCCTGTATTCCCCCTTCCACTGCAAGGAGAATGTGCGCACGGGCCACCTAGGCGGTGTGCCCAGTGGAGGCGGCCTAAGGAGTCTTGTTGGACAAGACTCCCATTCCTTTTTGTTCCAATTAGAGTTCTTCTAAGAACCAACTTTTGACTTGCGGGTCTTTTTTAGCGCCTCTAAGGAGGGAATCAGGGTCTTTATGTCCACCAATCAGATTAGATCCTGATTCACAAAGGGTGTGATTGGTGGAGGAAGAGGAGTTGGGATTTCACAGCATAGTCTTATAAATTAAGACCCTGTATCAGCTCAGATTTGATGAGATTTATTTGAGAGGATTGATAGATCATTAAGGTCTCCACGGCCCCAAGGGCTTGGCCCTCCCCTCCTCTCCACGGGGTCATAGTCTCTTCTCCCTTGCTCTCCATGTCCAAATGAGTTTTGGACCTTGGTTTTGGTGCGATTCAGATCAAAGAAGGCGATTCAAAAATAAGTAAGGCTGCGCTGCTGCAAAGGAACGACTGGCTCATCTTCAAAAGAGTTTTGAAGATCCTCCAGATCAGATCAGATCTAATTTTTTGGAGGTGTGATAGAGAGAAGAGGATCTCCGGATCCAATTTCGGAGTGGTACCGGTAGGAGGCCAGGCGCTTGCATGGCCTAGAATCCAGAAACCTTCCGCTGCAAATAGGATCATCACAGGGTCATAGGATTACCCAGATCAGGTAATTAAAATTTGATTTAATTTATCTTTTAATTTTATTTTATTTATAAAATATAAGAATTCAAAAATCTGAAACATATCAGATTTTGATTTGGGATTCAAGAGAAAAATTTTTGAAATATTCTCTTATCTGATCAGTCTGAACGAACCTGGATCGAAAATCAGAGATTTTTCCTTCACTGGGATTAGCTCGGAATTATTGACCACCTCAGATCAGAACATGTCACAGATATGGCCAGGTAAGTGGACCGGTTGAAAGAAATATGCCATTAAACTCGTACAAGAACACTATTCAGGCTCGAGTAGCTTCAATTAAAATCAGTCGGTCGTACTGTGCCAAACTTACCTTAGACACCCAAATTGTTGAGCCGAAACTTATTGGGTTTGCTACAATCCAGGACTCTAACCTTCTGGGCTAATTAGGTCTTGCTGATCGTGACTTCGATCTTGACCAGACTTAATCCTATTAGGCTGTTTCAATTTAAGCCATTGTTGATTCCACTAACCAACTCTTGATTCGGTTTGATCAACCGCTTAGACCTAATTGAGTGTTACCCAAGCCAAACCAGATATTTTATGAATTGTTCTTAGATATGAAATTCTTATTTTAGACCTAATTAATATTTCATAAACTTTAATTTCTTAATTTAAGTAGGCCGTTCATAAACAAAATATGCCACAATAAATCCTTAGGGTTCAGGATCTAGGGTTTTATGCAGAAAGTAAGTTTTTGGGTTTCTGATAAGGACGAACACGCAGCACCCCTACAACTCATAAGAACATTCCCATCGAATGGAAAGAGAGGGCCTTTAAATCCTTTCGTTTATTCATTATGGACCGGATGGCCAAGATGGAATGCCTTAATCAGCAACATGCAATTACTACAAATAATTTTAGACTATATCATATAATCTCCATATATAAATTAGATCTAAACATGGCATATTTTGCATACATCTCATGTATCGAACATGCATATTTTCATATCTAATATATCTCATATAATCTAAAAAATTAGATTTAAATTAATCTAATCAAAATAAATTCTAATCTAGATAATTATGTAGAATATTCTACAACTAGTCTGACATGCATCTATCCGTATCTCATATGATATTTTAAAATTAAATAATATTTTTTTGCTATTTAAATTATAGATGTTATAATTTATAACACTTTATTAAATCATCAAAAATAGTAAATAAAAGGATCTAAAATATGATTTAATCAGATTAAATCAAAAAACATGCAAGCTATTCTATAGAATTATTCTATTTTAGAAACTTGTATGCATATTTTCCTAATTTAGATTCAAATTATTTAATTTTAATTTTTAATGATTTAGATCTGATCACAATCTCATGTTGTGATATTTGAAATCATTTATTTTCTAATTAAAATAAATTTGAAATTAGATCTAAACAATTACGAACCTTGGCTCTTGATACCAGTAAGGGAAATTCTTGATTTCTCGGTCCAGGTTCGTTCAGATCTGCTTCAGATCAAGAGATAATTTCAAAAATTTTTCTCTTTTATCTATATTAGATCTGAGATATTTTTAGATTTGATTTCTTATTATTTAATAAATAAAATAAATAAAGATAATTAAATCAAATTTAATTTACCTAATTTGGTAATCCAATTACCATTTGAGATCCGAGTATGCAGTGGAAGGTTCTGGATCTAGCCATGCAAGTGCCTGGCCTCTATCGGTATCCACTTGGGCTAGATCTGGAGATCCTCTTCTTCTCTATCATGCCTCCAAAATTCAAATCTGGAGGATTTTCAAAACTCGTTTTGAAGATCAGCATCAGTCCTTTGCAGCAGATGCAGCTTCTTAGCTTTGATCCCTTTCTCTTGCTTGAATCGCTATACCAAACAAAAATCCAAAACTTTCCTTTTGACGTGGAGAGCAAGGGGAGAAGGTTGGTTTGGGCATGGAGAAGGAGGGGAGAGGCACGCCTAGGGGTGTGGGGAATTTATGATTCAATCATCTCATATCTCATTTCTGGGAGTGGGACAGGGTCTTTATTTATAGATGACTGTGATCCAACTTCTTCTTCTTCCCAACCAATTCACAACCTTTGTTGAAATCGATCTAAATTTGATTGATGGGATAGATGTCTTTCCTTAGATTCCTCCTTAGAGGCGCCTAAAGACCAATCAAAGTTGGTTCTTAGAAGAAACTCTAATTGGAATCCAAAAAAGAGGATGGAGTCCATTGTTCCAACAAGGGACTCCTCAGGCACCTCCAACTGGGCACACGCCTGGGTGGACCTGCGGGGCCCCTTTCTTTCTTGCTAGTTCTGGTAGGGGGACAGGCCCCACCACTCTCCAATTAGGTGTGGGAATGTGGTCAAAAGTTAAAAGTGTCAATGGTCAATGTTGACCAGTCAAGGTAGACTTTTGACCAAAGTCAAAGGAGAAATGGCAGGTGACCAAAAATGGCAGGTATTGTCTTACAAAATAAGACAACCCTTTTCTGACTTGGACAGGCTCCAGTCAGACCAAGTGAAGGCCTCTGATTGAGCACAAACTCCTTTGGCTCAGTCAGGACAACTATTTATGATAGTAAAAGAAGAACGTTAGGTTCAATCGAGTGCTAGCACGATTTTCTTGAACCTAATTGAATCTCATTCAGATCAATTGAACTGGATCAGTTCAATTGATGATCACCAGATTCAAACCCTTATTTGTGTGACCCAGTTAGGTTCAGTTCTGTATGGTAATGGGATATGTCATGATCTCTATCATCGACATCATCGAAACTCCTTTCGATGGATCAGAACTCTTCTGATTCGAACAGCTAGAATGATCGATCATCTAAATCATTCTAATTGCTCCCAAAATCCACCAGTGACACCTAGCAGTATATGGTGGCAACCCATCAGAGCTGAATGCGAACCTCTTGGTGCAGCTACCTGTGTGATTAAGTTCTTCTATCTTGAGCCCCGATCAGATTAGGGTTAAGGTGAACTCGTCAAACCCTAGTTCTGTCATATGATGTAATCATTCGATTCAAGTCCGATGTGAAAATCTAAATAGAAACTCTTTCTATTATTTCACTCTGCCATGGCCATGGGCTTCTGGACTTGATTCTCATGATCATCATAGGGCTGCTCCTCTACCACCGAGGTAGATAGATTCCATCTTGATGCAATCCAGTTCCTACAATGAACATGCTATAGCCAACATACACCTCAGGATTCCATATGGCTAGGAGACCGAGTAATGGTGTAGTCAAACTATAACACCCTCAAGGTGAACTGCCGATGCACCTCAGGTCAAAGAACCAGACACACTACTGCAGCATCGAGTCAGTCATTGACGAGAAGGTAGACTTCCTAATGACTACTCGAGGTGGTCACGCTCAGTGCCCTCGTTCTCTAACGAGTACCTGTACTCTCGCTCCGGTGTCTCCACACCGTAGACTCAAGACTCATCTACTAAAGAGAAGCGATTGTACACCAACCTTCCGGATCAATCACCATCCTCGTGATGATCCTATGGTCGGGAGCATTTTATGAGTTAATAATGATTATTCATGTCTTAAATTTTCAACTCTTGAAAATATGAATTATCATTACCATTAACTCAAAGGATGTATCACAGACACTAAATACACATATGTGATAGAAAATAATCCCATTTTATTGATTTAGTCAAAATTATAATTTTGCCCCTAGAAGTGTATTACAAGTGTCAGCCAATTCTGGCTTCTAGGGCACATATATCTAACAATCTCCCACTTGTCCTAAAGCCAATTGGCTACAAGTCTAAGTCCCATCTTCTCAAGGTGGGCTTCGATCTTCTGCTGGCCCAATTTGTAAGTGGGTCTGCCACAAAATCAATCTCTACACTCCTTGGTTAAGAGGACAACCAACCTATATGGCATATAACTACCTATACTCAATAAACGTTGTCGTCCTAATTAACAATGTATCATTTAGTCTTGAATTGTTTAAGAACTAATCGATGAATCTTCTCTTTATCAAAACTAAATAGTACTAAGAATTTTATCATAGTAGAAGGAGTTCATTAGAAGATGTAAAATTTATGATGAAAAGTTAGAATAATATTTTATTCAATAATAAATTATTTATAAGTATAAAATAGCATAATCATCAACAGGCTGATGATTGACTTTGGAATATAATTTTCAACAACTCCTACTTATCCTAAAGCCACTTGGCATAGTATCTAATACCCATCTTTGACTTGTGGTTGTCGATCTCTTTTACCATCAAAGCTTTAGTGAAGGGATCGGCCAGGTTCTCTTTTTCATCGATCTTCTGAAGGTCGACATTATCTTGATTCATGAACTCCCAGACCAAGTGGTAGCGGCACAGTATATGCTTCGTCCACTGGTGTACCTTCGATTTCTTTGCCTGAACAATGGCACTAATGTTGTTACAGTAGAGCAGGATCGGACCATTAAGGAAGGATGCTACCCCAAGCTCGATAATAAACTTTCTCAACCACATTGCTTTCTATATGGCATCTGATGCTGCGATGTACTCTGCCTCACATACAGAGTTTGCCATAGTGTGTTGCTTGAAACTCTTTCAGCAGATGGCTCCATCATTTAGGATAAAGATATAACCCAACATGCTTTTATTGTCATCATGGTTAGATTGAAAGCTAGAGTCTGTAAACCCTACTGGTTTCAAATCTAACTCACCATGGATCGACCACTGGTTTTTAGTATTTCTTAAATACTTAAAGATGGTTTTTACTACCTTATAGTGGTTCTTTCCTAGATTAGATTGGTATCTACTCACTACTCCTAGTGAGTATGCCATATTTGATCTCGTACATGTCATAGTATACATGATAGATCCCACTACTAAAGCATATGGAATTCTATTCATATGCTCTCTTTCTTCAGGAGTTATCGGACAATCCTTCTTAGAGAGAAATTTCTTGGCCTATCGGAAGATAGCCCTTTTTGAAATTCTCCATGCTGAATCTCTTTAGCATAATTTCTATGTATATGGATTGGAATAACCTAAGTATTCTTTTAGATCTATCCTTATAGATCTTCATTCCTAGGATGTAGGATGCTTCATCCAAATTCTTCATGAAAAATTGAGATGATAACCAAACTTTTATTTCTTACAGTACGGAGATGTCATTTTATGAGTTAATAATAAAAATTCATGTCCAGCACCAACATGAAGATCCCACACTGCTCGTTGAATGAGCATCTCTGAAAAAATGGATTGACGAAGATAATAAGGCCAGATATTACATGTTGGGCTCGATGTCTGATGAGCTCCAGCGCCAACATGAGGATATCGGGACTGCTCGCCAAATGTTGGCTCACCTGCAGGAGATGTTTGGTGAACAGAGTCGCGCAGCCAAATATCAAGTCACAAAATGACTTTTTAAGGCTAAGATGCGTGATGGGCAGTCAGTCCAAGATCACTGTCTGACAATGATCAAGGACATGGAAGAGCTTGAGAAGCTCGGTGTGAAGTTGGACTTGGACCTGCAGAACGATATCATTCTGCAATCCTTGACTGATGCATATGGGCAATTCATCATGAATTACCACATGCATAAACTTCAGAATTCCTTGGCCGAGTTAATGAATATGCTGGTTACCGCTGAGCTTTCTATGAAAGGTTCTAAAGGCTCAGTTCTTGCTATGGAACGGACTTCTTCCAAAAGAAAGTCTTATGGAAAGAAAAAGAAGTCTGTGAAAAAGCAAAAGGTGGAAGGATCAAAGAAGAAGAAGGCAGAATCGAAGAAAAAGGCCGATGGCAAAGGAAAGTGTTTCCATTGCAACAGCGACGGCCATTGGAAGCGGAACTGCCCTACTTACCTGGCCACCCTGAAGAACAAGAAGGAAGGTCCTTCTGGAGGTATGCTCGTTATTGAGTCTAACCTTACGGTTTCTTCTGCATCCAGTTGGGTGCTTGACTCTGGTTCTAGTGCTCATCTGTGCACTTCTATGCAGGGTCTTGAGGATAGCAGGAGGCTGAGGGATGGAGACATGATCCTACGCAGTTGGTAATGGAGCAAGAGTTGCTGCAGTAGCCGTGGGAACATACCCTCTGCGATTACCATTCGGTTTAGACTTAGTTTTGCAAGACTGTTATTTTGTGCCTGCAGCCAGCAGGAATTTGATTTCTGTTTCATGCTTAGCACAAGAAGGTTATGTGATCACCTTCTTTAAGGACCATTGTAACATTCTTTATGAAAGAAATAAAATTGCAAATGGTTTCCTTATTAATGGTCTTTATCAGCTACATATTGATGTACCTGTTCTAACTATCGAGCAAAACGTGAATGCCAAACGACCTAGGGATAGTCCAAACGACAGATATCTATGGCACCTGAGATTAGGTCATATAGCAGAAGATAGGATCAACAAATTGGAGAAAAATGGGCTATTGAGTCCATTGACTTCCGAGTCATATCCAACTTGTGAATCCTGTCTTCAAGGCAAAATGACTAAACTCCCTTTTGTTGGACATGGGGAGAGGGCCACAGATCTCCTTGCCCTAGTACATACTGATGTGTGCGGCCCATTTGATGTGCCGGCTAGAGGCAATTTTGTCTACTTCATTACCTTTACCGATGATCTGTCTAGGTATGGGTATGTGTATCTTATGAGACACAAGTCTGAAGCCTTTGAAAAGTTCAAAGAATTCAGACATGAAGTAGAAAAACAAACAGGAAAACCCATTAAGGTTCTTCGATCAGATCGAGGAGGTGAATACCTTAGCAGGAAATTCCTAGACTATCTCAAGGATAATGGCATAGTCTCTCAATGGACTCCACCAGGAACACCTCAACTCAACGGGGTTTCAGAATGGAGAAATCGGACTCTATTAGATATGGTTCGATCCATGATGAGCTTCACAGACCTCCCTGATTTTCTTTGGGGACACTCATTGTTAACTTCAATCTATCTACTGAATAGGGTTCCCTCTAAAACCGTTCCTACCACACCGTATGAGATATGGCACGGTAAGAAACCAAGTCTGAGTCATCTCAGAATTTGGGGTTGTCCGGCTCATGTCAAAAGACAACAAGCGGACAAGTTAGAGTTTAGGTCCTTCAGAGCTCGATTCATAGGATATCCTAAAGAGTCATTAGGATACTATTTCTACATTCCAGAAGACCACAATGTGATTGTGAGTCGACATGCCATCTTTCTTGAAAAATAGTTTATTCAAGATAGCGGCATTGGAAAATAGATCAAGCTTGATGAGAAAGTCTCACAAGCAGAACGAGCTAAGGACCAAGTGGAACCAAATCAGGTTGAGCCAATAAGAACACTACCTCCTCCACCTCGTAGATCGGAAAGAGTTTCCCGTCCCCCTGAAAGATACTTAGGTATTATTTCAGAGGATGTAGAGGAAATGTTCCTCGTAGGTAATGGTGCTCATGGTGATGATCCCAAAACCTACAACGAGGCGATATCAGATATCGACTCCGAGAAATGGCTAGAGGCAATGCAGTCAGAAATTGACTCGATGCACTCAAACCAAGTCTGGACCTTGGTAGATCCACCAGAAGGTATAGTACCTATTGGATGTAAATGGATCTTCAAGAGAAAGATTGGTGCAGATGGGAATGTGGAGACATTCAAGGCTAGATTGGTGGCAAAAGGTTATAGTCAACGCGAAGGCATAGACTATCAGGATACCTTTTCCCCAGTAGCTATGCTAAAATCCATCCGCACATTGCTTGCTGTTGCAGCCTATTTCGATTATGAAATATGGCAAATGGACGTGAAAACGGCATTCTTAAATGGATATCTTGAGGAAGATATCTATATGGAACAGCCGCTAGGTTTCACATCCAGTGATACTGATCACAAGGTTTGCAAGCTGCAAAGGTCCATATATGGACTTAAGCAAGCATCTCGGAGCTGGAACACTCGTTTCAATGATGTGATCAAAAAGTTTGGTTTCATCAAAAATGAAGAGGAACCATGTGTTTTCAAAAGGGTCAGTGGGAGCGCTGTTGTCTTCCTCGTATTGTACGTGGATGACATCCTCCTTATTGGGAATGATATTCCCATGTTGACATCAGTCAAGATGTGGTTGTCCAAGGAATTCTCCATGAAAGACCTAGGTGAAGCATCCTTTATTCTAGGAATTAAGGTCTATAGGGATAGACCGAATAGGATGCTAGGACTTTCACAGAAGATGTACATAGAGAAAGTACTAAAGAGGTTTAGTATGGAAAACTCTAAGAGGGGATTAATACCCTTCAGACATGGTATTCATCTTTCCAAGAAGATGTGCCCCAGCACACCTGAGGAAATAGAACGCATGAGCAAGATCCCTTATGCTTCTGCAATAGGGAGCCTCATGTATGCCATGCTATGTACACGACCTGATATAGCCCATGCTGTGAGTGTCACAAGCAGATATCAGTCAAATCCAGGTGAAGAACACTGGACTTCTGTGAAATGTATCCTTAAGTACTTGAGAAGAACTAAGGATATGATGTTGGTCTTTGGTAACGGAGAACTCCAAGTCCAGGGATACACAGACTCGGATTTCATGTCCGATGTCCGATATAGATGATCGAAAGTCGACATCTGGGAGTCTGTTTGTGTGCAATGGTGGAGCTGTCAGCTGGAAGAGTTCCAAGCAAACGGTGATAGCAGATTCCACCATGGAAGCAGAATATATCGCTGCATCAGAGGCTGCGAAGGAAGCATTCTGGTACAAGAAGTTTGCTGCAGAAATTGGAGTAATGCCATCAGATGCCATTCCTCTATACTGCGACAACAATGGCGCCATAGCCCTTGCTAAGGAGCCGAGGTCTCACCAGAAATCCAAGCATATTGAGCGGCGATACCACCTCATCCGCGATTACCTCGAGAAGGGTTATGTCGAGGTCAAGAGAGTCAACTCCGCAGATAATGTGGCAGACCCACTTACAAAGCCGTTGGGCCAGCAGAAGATCGAAGCCCACCTTGAGAAGATGGGACTTAGACTTGTAGCCAATTGGCTTTAGGACAAGTGGGAGATTGTTAGATATATGTGCCCTAGAAGCCAGAATTGGCTGACACTTGTAATACACTTCTAGGGGCAAAATTATAATTTTGACTAAATCAATAAAATGGGTTATTTTCTATCACATATGTGTATTTAGTGTCTGTGATACATCCTTTGAGTTAATGGTAATGATAATTCATATTTTCAAGAGTTGAAAATTTAAGACATGAATAATCATTATTAACTCATAAAATGCTCCCGACCATAGGATCATCACGAGGATGGTGATTGATCCGGAAGGTTGGTGTACAATCGCTTCTCTTTAGTAGATGAGTCTTGAGTCTACGGTGTGGAGACACCGGAGCGAGAGTACAGGTACTCGTTAGAGAACGAGGGCACTGAGCGTGACCACCTCGAGTAGTCATTAGGAAGTCTACCTTCTCGTCAATGACTGACTCGATGCTGCAGTAGTGTGTCTGGTTCTTTGACCTGAGGTGCATCGGCAGTTCACCTTGAGGGTGTTATAGTTTGACTACACCATTACTCGATCTCCTAGCCATATGGAACCCTGAGGTGTATGTTGGCTATAGCATGTTCATTGTAGGAACTGGATTGCATCAAGATGGAATCTATCTACCTCGGTGGTAGAGGAGCAGCCCTATGATGATCATGAGAATCAAGTCCAGAAGCCCATGGCCATGGCAGAGTGAAATAATAGAAAGAGTTTCTATTTAGATTTTCACATTGGACTTGAATCGAATGATTACATCATATGACAGAACTAGGGTTTGACGAGTTCACCTTAACCCTAATCTGATCGGGGCTCAAGATAGAAGAACTTAATCACACAGGTAGCTGCACCAAGAGGTTCGCATTCAGCTCTGATGGGTTGCCACCATATACTGCTAGGTGTCACTGGTGGATTTTGGGAGCAATTAGAATGATTTAGATGATCGATCATTCTAGCTGTTCGAATCAGAAGAGTTCTGATCCATCGAAAGGAGTTTCGATGATGTCGATGATAGAGATCATGACATATCCCATTACCATACAGAACTGAACCTAACTGGGTCACACAAACAAGGGTTTGAATCTGGTGATCATCAATTGAACTGATCTAGTTCAATTGATCTGAATGAGATTCAATTAGGTTCAAGAAAATCGTGCTAGCACTCGATTGAACCTAACGTTCTTCTTTTACTATCATAAATAGTTGTCCTGACTGAGCCAAAGGAGTTTGTGCTCAATCAGAGGCCTTCACTTGGTCTGACTGGAGCTTGTCCAGACAGAAAAGGTTGTCTTATTTTGTAAGACCACCTCCATTGAGTAGTCATTAGGGAGTCTACCTTCTCGTCAATGACTGACTCGATGCTGCAGTAGTGTGTCTGGATTCTTTGACCTGAGATGCATCGGGGTCAGTTCACCTTGAGGGTGTTATAGTTTGACTACACCATTACTCGGTCTCCTAGCCATATGTTAGATATATGTGCCCTAGAAGCCAGAATTGGCTGACACTTGTAATACACTTCTAGGGGCAAAATTATAATTTTGACTAAAATCAATAAAATGGGTTATTTTCTATCACATATGTGTATTTAGTGTCTGTGATACATCCTTTGAGTTAATGGTAATGATAATTCATATTTTCAAGAGTTGAAAATTTAAGACATGAATAATCATTATTAACTCATAAAATGCTCCCGACCATAGGATCATCACGAGGATGGTGATTGATCCGGAAGGTTGGTGTACAATCGCTTCTCTTTAGTAGATGAGTCTTGAGTCTACGGTGTGGAGACACCGGAGCGAGAGTACAGGTACTCGTTAGAGAACGAGGGCACTGAGCGTGACCACCTCGAGTAGTCATTAGGGAAGTCTACCTTCTCGTCAATGACTGACTCGATGCTGCAGTAGTGTGTCTGGTTCTTTGACCTGAGATGCATCGGCAGTTCACCTTGAGGGTGTTATAGTTTGACTACACCATTACTCGGTCTCCTAGCCATATGGAACCCTGAGGTGTATGTTGGCTATAGCATGTTCATTGTAGGAACTGGATTGCATCAAGATGGAATCTATCTACCTCGGTGGTAGAGGAGCAGCCCTATGATGATCATGAGAATCAAGTCCAGAAGCCCATGGCCATGGCAGAGTGAAATAATAGAAAGAGTTTCTATTTAGATTTTCACATTGGACTCGAATCGAATGATTACATCATATGACAGAACTAGGGTTTGACGAGTTCACCTTAACCCTAATCTGATCGGGGCTCAAGATAGAAGAACTTAATCACACAGGTAGCTGCACCAAGAGGTTCGCATTCAGCTCTGATGGGTTGCCACCATATACTGCTAGGTGTCACTGGTGGATTTTGGGAGCAATTAGAATGATTTAGATGATCGATCATTCTAGCTGTTCGAATCAGAAGAGTTCTGATCCATCGAAAGGAGTTTCGATGATGTCGATGATAGAGATCATGACATATCCCATTACCATACAGAACTGAACCTAACTGGGTCACACAAACAAGGGTTTGAATCTGGTGATCATCAATTGAACTGATCTAGTTCAATTGATCTGAATGAGATTCAATTAGGTTCAAGGAAAATCGTGCTAGCACTCGATTGAACCTAACGTTCTTCTTTTACTATCATAAATAAGTTGTCCTGACTGAGCCAAAGGAGTTTGTGCTCAATCAGAGGCCTTCATATGGTCTGACTGGAGGTTGTCCAAGTCAGAAAAGGTTGTCTTATTTTGTAAGACATTACCTGCCATTTTTGGTCACCTGCCATTTCTTGTTCTTTGACTTTGGTCAAAAGTCTACCTTTGACTGGTCAAATGTTGACCATTGACACTTTGACTTTTGACCACATGTCATGCACCTATTGGAGAGCTGGTGGGGGCCTGTCCCCCTGCCAGAACCTGGCAAGGAGAAGGGCGCACGCCACCCTAGGCGTGTGCCCAAGTTGGAGGCGCCTAGGAGTCCTTGTTGGACAAGGACTCCATCTCCTTTTTGGATTCCAATTAGAGTTCTTCTAAGAACCAACTTTGACTGGTCTTAGGCACCCTCTAAGGAGGAATCCAGGGGACTCTATTCCCACCAATCAGATTTAGATCTGATTTCACAAAGGGTTGTGATTGGTTGGGAAGAAGAGGAGTTGGATCACAGCTTAGTCTATAAATAAGACCCTGCGCCCAACTCAGATTCTAAGAAGAATTCAATTGAGAAACCCCATGCCCCAAGGCTGCCTCTCCCCTCCTTCTCCATGCCATAGTCTCTTCTCCCCTTGCTCTCCACGTCCAAAAGGAGTTTTGGACCTTGGTTGGTGCGATTCAGATCAAAGAAAGGCGATCAAAAATAAGAAGGCTGCGCTGCTGCAAAGGACGACTGCTCATCTTCAAAAGAGTTTTGAAGATCCTCCAGATCAGATCCAGATCTGATTTTTGGAGGTGTGATAGAGAAGAAGAGGATCTCCAGATCCAACCCGAGTGGATACCGGTAGAGGCCAGGCGCTTGCGTGGCTAAGATCCAGAACCTTCCGCTGCAAACAGGATCATCAACAGGGTAATAGGATTACCCAGATCAGGTAAATTAAATTTGATTTAATTTATCTTTTAATTTTATTTTATTAAAATAATAAGAATCAGATCTAAAACATATCAAGATCTGATTGGGATCAAGAGAAAAATTTTTGAAATATATCTCTTGATCTGATCAGATCTGAACGAACCTGGACCGGAAAATCAGGATTTCCCTTCAACTGGTATCAGAGCCATGGTTCTAAATTATTTAGATCTGATTTTAAATTTATTTTAATTAGAAAATAATTGATTTTAGATGTCACATGAGATGTGATCAGATCTGAAATCAGAAAAAATTAAAATTAAATAATTTGGATCTAAGATTAGAAGATATGCATGACTAGTTCTAGAATAGAATAGTTCTATAGAATAGTTCTTGCATATTTTTGATTTAATCTGATTAAATCATATTTTAGATCTTTTTATTTACTATTTTTTGATATTATAAGTGTTATAATAACATCTAAAAAATAGCAAATAAAAATTATTTAATTTTTGAATATCATATGAGATATGATTGATGCATGTCTAGACTAGTTGTAGAATAGTTCTACATAATTGTCTAGATTAGAATTTATTTTGATTAGATCAATTTAAATCTAATTTTTTAGATTATTATGAGATAATTTAGATCTGAAAATATGCATGATTTGATACATGAGATGTATGCAAAATATGCCATGATTAGATCTACTTTATATATGAGATATATGATATAGATCTGATATTGTTTTGTAGTATTGAATGTTCCTGATTAAGGCGTTCCTCTTGGCCGTCCGGTCATAAGAACGAAGAAGGGTTTAAAGGCCCTCTCTTCCCATTCGATGGGGTGTTCTTATGATGTGTAGGGGTGCTGCGTGTTCGTCCTTAATCAGAAACCCAAAACTTACTTTCTGCAAAACCCTAGATCCTGAAACCCTAGGATTTATTGTGCATATTTTGTTTATGAACCCTACTTAATTAAGAATTAAGTTTATGGAATATTAATTAGGTCTAAAATTGAGAATTTCAGATCTAAGACATATTCATAATACTGGGTTCGGGCTTGGGTAGCTCAATTAGGTCTAAGCGGTTGATCAAACCGAATCAAGAGTTGGTTAGATGGGATCAACAATGCTTAAATTGACCAGCCTAATAGGATTAAGTCTGGGTCAAGATCGAGTCACGATCAAGCAAGACCTAATTAGGCTCAGAGGTTAGAGTCTGGATTGTAGGCTAACCCAATTGGTTCTGACTCAACAATTTGGTGTCTAAGGTAAGTTTGGCACAGACGACCGACTGGTTTTTAATTGGAAGCTACTCGACCTGAATGCGTTCTTGTACGAGTTAATGGCATATTCCTTCCACCGGTCTCACTTACCTGGCCATATCTGTTGACACAGTTCTGATCTGAGGTGGTCAATAATCCGAGCTAACCCATGCCACTAGGTTAGTCATAATTGTTATGACTAAGCCAAGTCTAGTTTAATGAGACCTGAATCAATTCTCCCTAAGAAAAGATTAAGTCTGAGGTCTTCCACCATTGTAGATGTGCGGGCCCTTCCCGGGGTTGATTGTTCTCGGCTGGATACAGTGGCTCAGTTGCACCGGGAAGATGCAACCATGTCTATTAGGCATTGGATGCTATGGGCTGGAGGATGAGTTGGGCTCAATATTCTGGATACGGTGAGAGACTCAATTAGGAACCCAGTCTATGCAAATGGTGGGTCTGACTTAACTAAGGAGTGGATCAATATTTCCGGATACGGTGAGATTCATGAATTAGAGACCAAGTTTGGGTGCACCATGATTAGAGAATCATTGAACAAGAGTTGTTCACTCATTGGCTAACCCATCACCAATAACTGTTAGGTGAGGTGATGAGTCAGTTGGTGAGACCGCACCACCCACTAGAAATCATTAATCGTGGAGATTTTCGCATCTCTACAGAGGGAGTGTAGGGATCCGAGAAAATAGTGGGAGCTAATTTGTTTAAAAATAAAATCCCTAAACAAATTGGTCAAGTCAAAATTACAGTATCTAACTAGAATCTTTGACTCTCTACAGGAATATGTCTGCGTCCAAACCCATTGGCACGTATCCTGGACACACATAGACTGACTGGACCCAATTATAAAGATTGGCTCAGGAACTACAAAATTATTTTGGGTTCCGAGAAGTTAACCCATGTTTTGGACCAGGACCCTCCCACATTACCAGCCCGTCCATCTGTTGAACAGAGAGCGTCTCTGGAAAAATGGATTGACGAAGATAATAAGGCCAGATATTACATGTTGGGCTCGATGTCTGATGAGCTCCAGCGCCAACATGAGGATATCGGGACTGCTCGCCAAATGTTGGCTCACCTGCAGGAGATGTTTGGTGAACAGAGTCGCGCAGCCAAATATCAAGTCACGAAAATGACTTTTTAAGGCTAAGATGCGTGATGGGCAGTCAGTCCAAGATCACTGTCTGACAATGATCAAGGACATGGAAGAGCTTGAGAAGCTCGGTGTGAAGTTGGACTTGGACCTGCAGAACGATATTATTCTGCAATCCTTGACTGATGCATATGGGCAATTCATCATGAATTACCACATGCATAAACTTCAGAATTCCTTGGCCGAGTTAATGAATATGCTGGTTACCGCTGAGCTTTCTATGAAAGGTTCTAAAGGCTCAGTTCTTGCTATGGAACGGACTTCTTCCAAAAGAAAGTCTTATGGAAAGAAAAAGAAGTCTGTGAAAAAGCAAAAGGTGGAAGGATCAAAGAAGAAGAAGGCAGAATCGAAGAAAAAGGCCGATGGCAAAGGAAAGTGTTTCCATTGCAACAGCGACGGCCATTGGAAGCGGAACTGCCCTACTTACCTGGCCACCCTGAAGAACAAGAAGGAAGGTCCTTCTGGAGGTATGCTCGTTATTGAGTCTAACCTTACGGTTTCTTCTGCATCCAGTTGGGTGCTTGACTCTGGTTCTAGTGCTCATCTGTGCACTTCTATGCAGGGTCTTGAGGATAGCAGGAGGCTGAGGGATGGAGACATGATCCTACGCATTGGTAATGGAGCAAGAGTTGCTGCAGTAGCCGTGGGAACATACCCTCTGCGATTACCATTCGGTTTAGACTTAGTTTTGCAAGACTGTTATTTTGTGCCTGCAGCCAGCAGGAATTTGATTTCTGTTTCATGCTTAGCACAAGAAGGTTATGTGATCACCTTCTTTAAGGACCATTGTAACATTCTTTATGAAAGAAATAAAATTGCAAATGGTTTCCTTATTAATGGTCTTTATCAGCTACATATTGATGTACCTGTTCTAACTATCGAGCAAAACGTGAATGCCAAACGACCTAGGGATAGTCCAAACGACAGATATCTATGGCACCTGAGATTAGGTCATATAGCAGAAGATAGGATCAACAAATTGGAGAAAAATGGGCTATTGAGTCCATTGACTTCCGAGTCATATCCAACTTGTGAATCCTGTCTTCAAGGCAAAATGACTAAACTCCCTTTTGTTGG